>VWPU01006126.1:0-202746 GCA_013398955.1 Callaeas wilsoni
CTTCCTTTTCTGTCCTAGTTACCTTGTTTTCCTGATTCTCTCCCACTCACTGTGGGGAGTGAGCGCGGGGTGCTCAGCTGCCTGCAGGGTTAAACCACAAGAACACAGCTCCTTTTCCCCCAGCGTTCTGCTGTTAGTAACACAGGAGTTTCTGGGTTGGACCTTTCAAAGATAGTGGATGTCTTTTTCTGCCTCGAGCCTAGTTGTGTGTCTGCTCTCTGCTATCATGCCCCTTGTCAGGTTGGTGTTCTCTCCCTTCTCTTTAACTGTATATAGAGAATGGAGATTGACACTTTTTAAAATCCTAATTCTTTTTTTCCTCACAATTTTTATTATACCTGCTAGCTACCTGCAGGAGTCTTTTCTGTGAATTTTATAAACATAGCAGTTTATTCTCTTCTTTTTTTTTAAATCTGAAATCACAATTTAACAGTACAAGCTAATTATGCTCTGAAAAAAAAATCGATGAATTTCCCATAACTAGCTGAATGACCAGAAGAAAAGGAACCTGTGATTTGGAATCATTCTAGACTTAAGTTAAAGGAAAAAATCAATTCTATAAGGATACTTCCACTTTGTGTGCAGACAACTGGTATTTGAATTCCAGCATAACAGCTCTGAAAATATTTTTGTCATAAAAAAATTAACAGTAAATTTCAATTTATTTGATCAAATAAATGTAATTTATTTTTATATTAATTGTATTTTACACATCTTTGGCTTCTCCATGCACAGTCTACAGAAAAAGACTAAGAACGGTTTCTATCACTGTTTACAAATAGGACTGACTGGGGTTTAGGAAAAATGCATTCATGTGTCACACTGTGCTGTTTAAAACTTTAATGGATTGTGTAACAGTATTTCTTCATGGGTTAAGTTAAGGCTGTTCAGTGGTCGAAGAACTTCATTTTAAAGCCTTTTTGAGGGGGGTGGCGTTTAACATAAATCATGTTTGGAAATTTATTTTGATACATTTTGTTGTTTATATATGAGCAACAATTTTATTTAGCCCCAAGCTGTGCTTTGAGAATATTTCTGGTTTAGGAACACTTACCACAAGCAAGCAGTGCACATGATTCTACCATCTCCTTTAACTGGGCAATAATTTGATGGTGCTGTATGTATTTATGCATTGCCACCTTTCTTTCCATTTAGGGGCATCAGAATGCTAGGCTATGTGAATTCTCACTCACAAAACACTGGCCTTTCTGAACTGTAATTGGTACTGTCATACCAGCAATGGATTTAGATTAGGTTGCTTTCTGTCTAGCCATGCTTGGAACTTTTTCCTGGCTATTCACAAAGGGATATACCATGAAGCTCAGAGATTACAGTGCTACAATAGATATAATATGATTTATTAACTGGCCTATTATCTAGCTTAACACATTTAAGAAAGGAAGCAAATAGAATTATTGGATTTTTTCACACTTAAAAGTCCTTTGCTCGAATACTTCTACTGCACAAGATAGTTGTGTCATTGTTCTGTACAGATCCCACTCAATACCAACATTTTAATGATTCTCAGAGTATGGATAACTGCAACAGGGCCCAGAGCACATCCTGCGTCCTGTTAGCTTATCTCCTTCCTCAAACTGTCTATCAAATAGCACAGGATGTACTGCAAAGGGTGCCTTTGTTAATTTAAAACCTTCAATGGCTTTTATTCCAGACATTGTTACTACACTAAATCTCCTGCTTCACTTCTACCCCTTTTGAGAGATGACGTCATTGCTGCTGCCTTTCATCTTACTGGAGTGCTGCATCCAGCTCTGAGGTCCCAGCACAGGAAGGACAGGGACCTGTTGGAGCCAGTCCAAAGAAGATCACCAAGATGATCAGAGGGATGGAGCAGCTCTGCTAGGAGGAAAGGCTGAGAGAGCTGGGGTTCTTCAGCCTTGAAAAGAGAAGGCTTCAGGGTGATGTAATTGTGACCTTCCAGTACCTGAAGGGAGCCCACAAAAAAGATGGAGAGAGACTATTTACAAGGGTCTGGAGTGAAAGGACAAGAGGAAATTGCTTCAAACTGACAGACAGTAGGTTTAGATCAGATATTAGGAAGAAATTCTTTCCTGTGAGGGTGGTAGGGCACTGGCACAGGTTGCCCAGAGAACCTGTGGCTGGCCCATCCTTGGAAGAGGTCAAGACCAGGCTGGATGGAGCTCTGAGCAACCTGATCTAGTGCAAAGGTGTCCCTGCCCATGGTAGGGAGCTGGAACTGAGTAATCTCTAACACCACTTCGTATCCAGGCTCCAGGCATTCTATGGTTCCGTGATATGGGACAGAATATTTTAATGCTTCCCATGTGGATTGTGGTCTGTGTGAAGTGTAATAGTTCTTTCTATTATTTTAAAAGTAATTATATTTTCGTAGATATGTACTTAATATAAACTATATGTACTTAATATTTTCTTGTGATTGTCATTTTAGGAGCCTAAAAAAAATAACTTAAAGCAGTACCAGCAAATATACTGTGGCTTGAAAAAAGGCACTTCTTAACAACATTACTGAAGTAGGGGCCATTGTTTAAGAAAAGCATACTCTTATTACTCTCCTATATAATTTGAACCAGAAAAGGTGGCATAGATCTAATGGGTTGGTGATGATAAATTTATTCCTAAAACTTTTTCAGAGTACTTTATGAACCCTTCGCTGTAATGTCCTGAAACTTTTAAAAAGATATATTGTTTATTGGAAGTTCAGGATTACTAAGTCTTCAGAATGGGTGAGTAATTACTGAAAATTTATAACGGCCAACATATTGCTGTGGAGACACTGGCATTACTTTTCCTTTAAAATTAACAGCTCACATGCAGTAGCTTTGATTTCTCTGTTAGTAAGACATCAGTTTCAAAATACAAACGTGTTTTTTAGTCATTCAATCATTTTTACGGGTAGGTTTCAGGCCTGGTGCTGCAGAACCACGTGGTGGAGCTGTTGAATAAATTTGGGTTCTCACAGCATCGTCCTGGGTGAGCTCTGTGTTGGAGCTGCTGCCACTCCTGTTATCTCTGTGTGTGAACCTGCCTCCTCACATCTATTGGGGATAATGGGGGCCGGAATGCAGAGACAGATGTTGACAGTTCCTTCAGAAACTGGTTCAGAGGCAGAGAAACCCAAAATGAAATAAATGCAGTCCAGGCCAATCTATCAGTCCGGAATGCATCTTCCTATCAAACGTACAAAGGACGATGTTGCCACTGATGATTTTAATTGTCTTTTTTTCCCCTTAGAAATCATTTTTATCACAAGTAGTAGTGCATATTTCTTCAAAATACAGTAATTTAATTTTGAACGGCGATAACACCCTTGACACAGAAGTGTGTTCATCCTCTAATATAACAAGCATGTAATGTAGTTCAGTAAGATAAATACTTTCAGTTCATTTAGGATGGCCCAAATATTTTTGCTATTATAATTTCACTATTTAATTTACTACTTAGATTTGACATAAGCTTGGGTTATGTTTAGAGCTATTTTGGGGAGACTGTAAAGAAACCTCAAGCACCCACAAGACATCCACAATTTCCTGAATAATGATAGAATCTCTCAGCCTCTGAGATCACATGTGCTTTAGGAGAGATGAGTGAATAATAGCAATGCAGCCATCTGGCTGATGGTGGAAGCTTCAAGAGTCCCTGTGTTTGCACGATTTGTGTCTATTCTTTGGAGTAATAAAAGGCAATATCAGAATCAGTTTGCGTAGTCTGTCTCTTTTCAGTGTATTGGTTTGATGTATATTTGTGAGCTAGAACATGGAAGAATTCTCATAAAACAGTCAAAGGAGGGAAAGCTAGAAATTTATGTGTAAACACAGCATGGTGTGAAATTACCAATGGACTGCTCTGCCTGCAGCCAGAAATTTTTGTCTTGGATCAGTAAGAACTACAATCCTCATGTCCATTTGTCTCCTGCCAAATCGAATGCCTCTCTGTGAGACATTCCAAATACTGCTGCTGACAAAGATCTTTCTTTCTTAATTTTAAAGTCACATAACATATTTTTAATGCTAATATTTTAAACAAGTAATATTTCTAGGAATTTTACTTGCTGTATTACTCTTCCCTGTGTTTCTATTTACATACATCTGACTTCAGATATTCCCTAAAATTGCAAATTTGAAGCACTAGCTGTACTTATGTTCCATAGTTCTGACAGTACACTTAACAACAGATGATGTTAAAACCTGACATGGTAAGTAGGTTTATATGAGATGATGTGCACATACAAAAACACGATTACTGACCCTTTAAATTGTATGCTCACTGTTAGAAAAGAGCTAAACTCTTGCAGCTGATCTTTTTTGTATACTTGGCCCATGTTCTAATACCAAATCAGTGTGACTCCATTTGTGTCCCTGGTATTATTTTAGGTGCCCGTTAACATAATCTGAACTGACTTGAACTGTTATCATCATAGAACAATGGGCAGCTAATTTATTAGCAGTTCAAGACACTGTACCCAAAACGAAATAATTTCTAGGAACTGCAACACCATTGCAGTCTTTTACAAGTCATTTTATACCTCTAGAGAAGGCTAAATAATTTTTTATATAAATAGGTTTGCTATTTTGAGAGGATTTAAAATCTTTTAAAGCCACATACAGGTAAACAATGCAAATAAATTTCAGTGCTGTATGAACTTTGATATAAGTTAGTTGAAAGGTGATATGCAAACCAATTTATGCCTTAAACCAGCTTATAATCTAAACCCAGAGCAGTTCATAGACCTGTAAACACAGTTCTGCCACTGCCAGGGACGGCTGTCACGCTGTAGTGAGTCCCAGTGGGGAAGCAACTGACAACCTTGGGCAGTCCTAGCTGGATGAACAACCCCCAGGGATTTTGGGGATCTCTATGGCAGCTTTCTTCACTTCCCTGGGAACAGGGTGAAGGAAGGAGGTGAGGTTGGGAAAATGTATAAAAAGAAATCCAAGACAACCTCCAGGACTGAGAAGAAAGTGAGCCCAGCACCAGCATCAGCTCCTTCTAGTGAAGACCTCAGTGTACTGGTGACTTGTCTCCACCCTGTCCTGACTCACATTCTTGAGGAGGATTTCAGTGTTGACTGTAAAATCCAAAGGGACACTGAAGGAGTAACCCCAACATGACGGGTAGATTGTAGGTTGAGGGTTGTTTTTTTGTATAACATTTAGGCTGTACTACTAGTTTGGCTTTTCTGTATTCAGATACTTTGGATTATGGAAGTAGTAACACATTAGTTTCTTAGCAAGATATTCTCGATTCTGTACCCATGGTCTGTTACCTATTGACTGTAACAGAACTTTGGTATGATGAACTAAATCAAAATTAGAAATTTACTGCAAATGCTATTAATTTTACCTCTCATGACAGAGTGCTGGAAATGTTTGGTTTGCAACCCTTCCCCTAAGACTATAGTACCTATCTGGTGAAGTTGCAAGATTTTTCAACATTTTCGTGGGCCAAAATGTAAAACTTACTTGTCCATACAGTTATATTCTAAATAGGTGCTTAAAAGCGACATGAAATATTTGCAAGAATGTTTTTCCCCAAGAACTTTTCTTTCAGTTAGCATGTCAAGAGAAGCGTACAGGCACTACTGAATGATCAGGTCCTACTGAACACAGCATCATCATGACAGTCGAAATGCAGATGTCTCACAAGAGTGTTTAACAAGCAGGCTTCATATTTGTGTACCCATATTGTGTAGCTGTGATGAATTGCAAAATTAATTTCCCTTATGGTGGCATATCTGCAACAGAAGGGAGCTGGAGACTCCTTCTTAGATTTCTAGACTGCTGAGCTATCCTCACTGCTATCCTCACTGGTGAGATTTGAATACGGGTTGCTTGGAAGAAGGTAATTTCAGATAGAATTTCGATTCCAGGTAAGGGTTTCTCCCTGGCACACATATAAAACATGTACACGTGGCTGGCCACACAGATGTTCACAGAGGGAAAACACAGCACTTGGCATAAGCACAAACAGTACCAATGGCCTTTCTCTGTCTGATCAGGATGAAGTTCGTTTAGTTGGAAATATATTCATATGTATAACAGTGTTTCCTCCTGTAGCTGGACTTACACATGTGGTCCTTAGTACCTCTAACAGGTGTCAGCAGAACATATATGACCCCAGAGCCTTGCAGCCCAACTCTGGCTGCTGGTGCAGACACTGTTTGCAAAGAGACACACACAAACACAGACACAGACACAGATAATGTGGTCTCCTCCCATAACTCAGCTTAGACACTCAGTGCTCCCAGTGAGAGGCCCTGAATCCTCTTTTCTCTAGTTACTTCCTGCACAGAGAGGCACACCTACAGGTTTCCTTCAACTCCCAGACTCTACAGCCTCTCTGGAGACAGCCTGGAACTTTTTGCCCATTTAGTAGCTCATTCCTTCAGGCTTCATCTCTTTCCCGGGGACACACATAGCTGTCTCCTAAGGCAAGTGGCTTGATGCTGACTAGTAAACACACAGACCCAGCTCTGGCCATTCCAGTTGCCAGCATCACACACATCCAGGACACTGTGACCCACAGCCCAGCTCCAGTTAGTGGCACCTACACTGCTATACAGTACGCACAGAATAGAAAGCCTCTCACTCAGGGAAATCCTTAGAAATGGAGTTTAATGCCAGGATAGCACAGACTGCACTGATCAGACAGAGAGCATAGCCACAAGAGCGAATTAACCAACATCCACTCACAGCCAGTTCCTTTGATTGCCTGATCCATCTATTTTCACAAGATTTTTCCTCCATGAGTTATCTTGATCCCTCCTTGTAGCGGATTGAGCTTGGCTGGACAGCTTATGCCCACTGAGCCACTATATCACTCCCCTCTTCAGCAGGACAGAGTGGGGGAGAAAATAAGATGAGAAAGGCTTCATTGGTCAAGAGGAATAAATTTAATAAAGCAAAAAGAAAGGATGCCCACGTGGAGGAAAAGGGAGACAAAAGCTCTCTCCTTTTATTCTCTCCTTCCATTAGCAGACAATGTCTGGACAGTTCCCAGGAAGCAGGGCTTCATCATACAAAGTTGTTTTGGAAGGCAAACATTGTAAACAACAAATGTCCCCCTCTTCCCTCCTACTTTCTCTTTGCTTTTATTGCCAGACAGGCATCATATGGTATGGAATATCCCTTTGGCAAGTTTTGGCCAGATGCCCTGAGTAAGTTGCCTTCCAAGATCTTGCTCACACCCAGCCTAGTGGTGTGTGTGAGGGGGAAAGATGGGGAGATGGTCTTGATGGGACCACTGCCCAGGAGCAGCCAAAAAACTTGTGTGTTCTCAACACTTTTCTACCTACAGATACAAAGCCCAGAACTATGAGGGTTGCTATGCGGAAAATTATCTACAAAAGCTACAAAAACCTTCCATTTCCCTGCCTTTGGCTTCTCCACTAAACATAAAACCATAGAGTGGTCTGGCTTGGAAGTGACCTTTAAAATCATCTATTCCAACCACCCTATTGTGTTTACTTTCCAGCACAACTGAAACAAGAGGGCTCTTCCTAAGTGACCATTGTAATCCAAGCTAGTTCAGACTGACATTGTGTACTGCAATGTAAGTAAGGTAAGGCTGATTCCCTAGGATATTCCCAAGAAAAATGAGAAAAGAAAGCAAAGAACCTACCAAATAAGCATTTATGAGGCTATTGTGGTTTTGTAGATTTCTGTCTCCCAGTATGGACTTGTGTTTGCAAGCATAAAGTATACTGCTTATACTTTGTGTAAACCAGGAAAAAAACAAAATAATTTTTCAGTCATGGAGAGGTTTATTATTTTGCTTTTTCTAAAGTAAGGGTTTTGGCGGGGGAGTTGTTTTGTTCTGTTGGTTTTGGGTTGCTTGTTTTCTTTAAGGCTTGCAAAGTCAATTTCAAAACTGCAAATTAATTTCTATTTTAATTAGATATGTAATTAAACAGCAGTATTATTACTTTAATTTGCTCATTCTTTGAGTTTTCTTGCCAGTATTCAATGAAAACACAGGTCTTAAAGGAGCAAAAATTACTTGTAGTTAACAGCATGTAATATTTGCAGAGCAATATAGCAAACAGAGGTAAAAGAGAGAGGCTGGAGGTAAGATCAGCTTTTCTGTGGTTTGCTTTTTTAGGTAAACTGCACAATGAAATGACACAGTGGCCTCTTTAAATGGCTGTGGCAAAACTCAGCACCCATGTGTGATCATTACTATGAAGAAAAAAAGGAACATACTAAATGAAGTTCTCAGAGCAGCAAGAGAAGACTGGGGAGGGACAGTTTATGAGGAAAAACAAAAAATAAAATGTGACTTTAACTTGGAAGGAGGTGGTAAGAAAAAGAAAATTTAAATTCTGTTAACTAGTCATTTAGTTGTGAATTTAACTGAGAATTTCAGGAAGCATTTGGAAAATAAGAATATTTGAAGAAAATAGAGAATAATTTAGTTTAACTGAATTTTAATAACTTTTATAGTGTTAATTTTATGATTTACTATTTTTTGTTGTCTATGCCTATAAAATAATACTTGTGTCTTTTACCAGTTTCCGTATAATAGTTCAAGTTTTTTATGAATGTTTAGTTTTAAGACCTTTATTTTTCCATTTTTTTTTTCTTATAGTATCCTATTCCAATTCAAGGAGTTCTCATCTTTTCTGGATTTTATTTAAAATCTCAGTCCACAAGTAATTCCATTAGTTTCAGTCCGTTTTATATTGAGGAGCAATACCAATGCAAAAAGGTATAGAAAGCTTGGGGAGAGTTTGGGTCTTTTTTTTTTTCAGTTGTTGTTATAGAAACATAGTAACTTTTTCTATGTAAGATCATCTGTTTTTCATTGCAGGCACTTTACAAGAGCCTAAAAACAAATTAGGGCAAAGAAAAGATAAACATGGGAGTGTTCCCAACAGGAGCAGTCAGTTCACCTGTGGTGTATTTCTCGTCTTCCACAGACATCAAAACCAGTTCAACATTTCCACAGCAATTTTAAGTACCCTCTGAGGAAACAGATACAGGGATCAGCCAAAAACAACATATGTTTTGTAATTAAAGAAAAGAACTCATTAATGCCCATTTACCTCTGCAAGAATAACGACCATGTCAGATACATTCAACTAAACACAACAGATTAATTTTCTGGTGTTTTACAAGAATTCAGTATTGAAAGAAATTTTACAAAAAACAATTTGTTTCTAACCTTAGTACTTCCTGGTTTCCTATCTCTGCAAGCAAGGCTCCATGCTGCTGCTCTGTGCCATGTCTTCTGTATATGACCAAAGGTCCAGAATCCCTCTCATACGGGATAATGCCTTTAATTTTCCTAAGGGGCAAAGAAGATTTAAATTACAATTATTTTTTTATTGTTGCTTGTTAATAAAAATTGCAATCATTAATAAATCAGGTCTTATGTCATTCTTACTAAGAATCATTGTATCTGATTTCCATTCCTTTTACAAATGTGATGCACAACACACAAAGTAATTTTAATGCTGTCCAGGCAAATAATGTTTCTTGTAAAAAAACAGAACAAAACAGAATTCCTCAGAATAACATTATTGTTAGCAATCTAAAATTCAAGGATGAAAGAAAACTGGCAGCAGATCAATTTGAGAGGGTCATGACAGTTATAATACAGAAATAACATGAAAATAATTATAGGGCTTTTCAGAAGTGTTTGGAATCATCTTTTCTTTCTGAGTTCAAGAGGACAAAATCTATTTGATGATGAATAATTTCTAAATGGCAGCTCTGAGGGACAGTATAAACAGTTTATTTTTTTTAATGTTGGTTTTTACAGACTATGTACACACACACACATACACAATTTTACAAAACACAGCCACACATCTACGTTATTAGGGACTAACTAAGAGAGACTGTATACCCTTTGCTCTTGCAAAGTTGCACATCATAGAAAGTATTTGACATAAGTTAAAAAATCTGTCCTCAAAACATGTGGGCTGCATATTGACACTTGCACTAAATAACATTCCATTAAAAAAATAGATCATAGTGAGTATGAATAAGTTCAGCAGATGTAGTTCATGTTAATTAACCTATTCCAATTGTAAAGAGTTTTCCATGCAATGCTCTGAAAGTATTTAGAGAAAGAAATGGGCAAAACTGACAGGGTGGTGATACCAAAACCTAGGCTTGACAAGTAAGTCATAATGAAATGCAGGAATGCTTCTGTAAAATTCTCTGATATATCAAAAAAAATAACAAAATGGCACAAGGTGCAAATTAGCAACCAGAAACTGGAAATAATTTTGCTATCCAAGATATGAAGCTTTACAGAAACTTAGGGCAATCTGCTGGGAGGTTCTCTCACAAATCAGCAGCACATTCCACTTTGCTTATTTGGTCAAGACAAGTGATATTGTGGATACAACAAATATTCACATGATTATGTGAGTTTATTTCCAACTGAATAGTGAAGATACCCTTATTCTCTTGCATACTCTAAGTACAACTTTCTGTAGCTAATCTATAGTCCTCCTGGTTTCCATTTTTCCTTTAGCTATGCAAGGTCCAGTATTATAAGTATTTTTAATATTTTTATAACATATTGTAGGGGTTTGGGTTCTTCTTTTGTTTTGTTGGGGTTTTTTTCTCTTCCTTGAAGAATTTTCCCCATAGGTGTGGCTGATGGCCCATCGTGGCTGGATACTTCACAGACAAAGGGGGTTATCAGCTCAGCAGAGAAGGCCGGTGGCCTCTCTCTCTCTCTCGTTACCTGGGAGTGCCCAGGTGGGGGTGGGGGCAACTCGGACACACTGGAGAAGAGGAAGGAGGCGGCCGAGGCTGTTTGGAGAGGAGTTTTTCGGCTGTCGTCGGGGACCAGCCTGGTCCTGCTTCTTTTGCCGCGGGTGAGCCCCTGCTCGTAAGAGCAGCCCTGCAGACTGAGACCTTATTAACACCCACCTCACTAAGGGAAGGACTTTCTTACCATCTGCCTGGGTGCCCCGATCCCTCCTCTCCCTGCCTCCCTGGGAGCCCGGCCCTCGCCGCTTCTTTCGGGGCTGCTCCCAGCCTTCGCTGCTCTGTAGCCGCACCTCCTGCCTGCCGAGACCTCCCGGGGATTTTCCCACTGCAGCTCCAGACCGTGATACATCTCCTCCACCATCCCAGGACTTCTGCCCGTCTCTGCCGTCCCAGCTGGTCGCCGACGGCCTCTTACTGGTTTTTTTTGTGGTTTTGTTATTTTGTTAATACCAAAATTGTTGTTGTTTTTGCCTCATTAGATATACTAGTAAAGAACTGCTATTCCTGTTCTCATATCTTTGCCTGAGAGCCCCTTAATTTCAAAATTATAATAATTTGGAGGGAAGGGGGTTTACATTTCTCGTTCCAAGGGGGGCTCCTGCCTTTCTTGGTAAACACCTGTCCAAACCGAGACACATATCTACGGAAAATAGTGGTAATTTTTTCTGCCTAAATAACTCTGGGAGTGGACCTCAGTCATTCAATGGAGATTCACAGTACAAGTTTCTTTATCTTCTTGTTCTTATGAGTTAGCCAACATTTACTGGCCCTTAGACTCACCTTTGTTGTGTTTTCCACTGTAAATGTGTCAAACACAGCTCATTGTCTCCTTATGGACCCTATTCTAAAGTTTTCTCATATTATATGATTTGATGATAGCAATTTGTATCTTATAAGATTAATTTGCTTTCCCCATTTGTGTATGCATACAAGAAAAAGGAAATATTATCCATTCATATCCTAATATCTCTGGATTTGCTGTCACTTTTCACTACACTGTGCACTTTCCTCATGAAAAATGAAACTCTTGAATTTTCATTAAAATAAAGTTTGTATTTATCTTTACCTTGTCCTCTTTTCTATCCTCTAGTTCCACTTTTGGGGGTTTTTCCATGAAAAAATTTTGCATTGAAGTCTCTCTTCTGTTTTATGACTCTGACTTTCTACATTGCTCTTTTGATGTATCATAGAATGGCCTGGGCTGGAAGGGACCTCAAAGATCACCCCATTCCATCCCCCTGCCATGGGCAGGGACACCTTCCACTAGACCAGATTGCTCAGAGCTCCATCCAACCTGACCTTGAACACTTCCAGGGATGAGGCATCCCCAGCTTCTCTGGGCAACCTTTGTCAGGCCTTCACCACCCTCACAGGAAGGAATTTTTTCCTGATGTCTAATCTAAACCTCCTGTCTTTCAGTCTGAAGCTGTTCCCTCTTGTCCTGTCGCTCCAGGCCCTTTATTGTTGGCTCCCTTCGGGCGCTGGAAGGCTGCAGTGTTGTCCCAAGGCCTTTTCTTTTCCAGACTGAACAAGCCCAATTCTCTCAGCCTTTCCTCATAGCAGGGGTGCTCCATCCCTTTGATCATCTTGGTGTCCTCCTCTGGACTTGCTCCAACAGGTCTACATCCCTCCTGTAATAACATTTGTGGCAGCAAACATCATGTTCAAGGATTTAAAAAGTCAGTGCAGTCTTGAAGATGACTTGAATTTCATCTGTGAACTAGGTCAGCCACAAGTGAATGCTCCAGCAGGGGCAAAGGAACATAGATTGGTGTTAGCACTTTTAACAATTGTCTTTTTAATTATAGTTGTAATATCACTAATCAGTACAGTAATTTTTCTGAATCTATGTTTGCTTGAAACAATCAGTTTACTTCCAATCAATTTCTCGAGATGCATTTTAATGTCACCAGTTTGGTTTTACATAACACTGGCAGCAGGCTCATCTCTTAAGAAACATTATGACATTTTTTTTCTTATAAGTTGACAAACCTTTTGTTTTCAATGGAAGGACAATAAATTCAGAATCTGCTCCTCTGAGAACGATTACCCTAAGACCAGTTTTCAGTACATTTTGTGAAAGAACAGGAAAATAAACAGCAATAACCCCAACCTTTTTTTCAGTTTGTAAAGGTTAATAGGTGGTTATATATCCAATTTTCCATTTCAAAGGACAACAAAAGGCATCTTCGACTGATTGTTTTAGAGACTGTGCGAAAACTTATATAGAACTGTCAAAGGAAGGTTCCTCTTGCTCAGGGGTTTATGGGCAAGAATAAAAGCCTGAGTAAATTCCTACAAGAAACTTTCACTCACTGTACTCACATGCTTTTTTTTTTTTTTTTTGGCTAGACAAAAAATACCGGTCTTCAAATACGGTTAGTATTACAAAAGCTGCAAAGAGAGCTCTTCTTGTAATAAGAGAATAGTTTTGAAACAGCAGCAAAAAATTGCACATTACGTCTGGACAGTGGACATTTGCATAGATGATATTTTCCTTCCTTTCGTGGTACTCTTACCTATAGTTGATATATGTTGTATTTCTGTAAATAATCAATTATGCCAATGAGACTGATATTAAACTGAAGTTTTTAAGGGTATCATTGTCCTACTGGGATAGACTTGTACTATGTCACATAAGTACCGAAACTCCCTTCTCTCCTCCAGTTAAATGAAGCATTCCTTTTCTATTAACCCTCTCTCTAATATCTTCTGCAGACTCTTAAAATGTTTACTCCTGTAATCTTCTGTTTTTCAAGAGTTTTACTATACTGTGATGATCCTTACGCATATTAAATTATGAAGTATATCTAATTTGCAAAATTAACAAACTCTAATTCTTTTCTGAACCATCTCATTCTGATTAATAAAGTACAATCTATACAAAAATCTAATCAAGACTGAAGTGATTATATGATCAAACCCAGAAAAATCTTTTTATTATGTAGTAATTAAACTTTAACTCATCTATTAATCCCCTTGTTTTTCAAACGTTTGAACCTTTCACAACTCCGACAGATAACTGTTGCTGTGACGCTGCTATGGTTTTTGTTTATATGACACTAAGTTCTTGTAGGCCTTCCAAGTTTCCAGTAGTTCTGTCTTTTTGCCTTCTACAGATAATTTCTGGTCTTGCTTACTCTGGAAATTTAAGAGAATTTTGGTTCTCTATCTCAGTCATACTGTGTACAGAGTAATACAATCCTGCAATCTTAGAGTCATTTTAGTCCTCCCAGAGGTAAGAAATACCTACTCTGACAATTGCTGAATCTAATTGAGACATCACATGCTGCATTTTCTGTGTAATTTAGCTAACAAATTCAACAGATTTGCATTTATGAATATATGAATTGTGACTTATTTCATGTGTTTTGCATTGGATAACATTTCTATGATTTTTTTTTTTATATTAAAGCACTATAGATCCAAATGTTTGAATAATATAAGGCAATGAGGGAAAAGATATAAATCCCAGACACCATGGGGAAGAAAGCACACTAATAAAGGAATTTAAGCAGGAAAAAAAATTCAGTTCTTTACTTAAAGTAAACAAGATAGAGCACCACACTTTACTATGAGTTTCATCCATCACATCATTCCTTTAGACAGAATTTCTTAAGAAATCTATGGGGACTTATGGCTGGACATCAGAAATATCATGCAGCTTATTCTTAGCACATCAGAGCTTTACAGAAACACAAAGGAATAACATACTCGTAAAAGTAGTTGTATGAACTTCATAAAAATATCCACATGAATAAAGCATACACAAAGGATTTTTCTTATAGTACAGAATTTTGGGGGTGAGCAGCTAAGAAGACTGAGAATGTAGACTTTGTAAAGAGCAATTTGGTTTTAAACCTGATTGAACCAGAGCACATGTGTGTGTGTATTTGTGAGACTGCATATATGTATATAGTTTTACATTCAGAAACAAAATGCAGTAAGGGTCTATAAGTTTTGAGTTATTCCATCTGGAAATAGATCACAAAATAAGTGAAGATGACAGAGTTATATTCTCAAGACATTTTGTCTGTTTTGTTGCAATGAAGTTCAAAAGGTACTGAAATAAAATCCCTCCACCCTGAGCACATTTTTAACCATTTCTAGTGGTTAAAAACACATATCTGTGTTACGGCCGATATTGTAAGATTGACAAGATATTACAGTTCACTTTTACCTACATTCATGGACTAAATTTAGCAATGCTTGCACAAGTGTAATTAAAGAAAATTAGATCTGATAATACTAAAAGGTAATGATCGGTTTTATATATTTTTGAATTTCATTAAGAGAAAACATGCATTAAAAATTAAGACTTAAAAGTCTCTGAAAGTGCTTTAAAACCTATCCAGTTAATACACTTACAAACAGTCTTTTTGAGTGATGTGTGAAATTCACAGAAGAGCATAGTATCAGTAGAAAATTAACCAACGACATAAAAGTTGATTTCAATTTCCATTTTATGGTCTCATTGGTTAAAATACTGAGTGATATAAAAGTTATTTGGATTTATCTCGCCCTTTAGAAAGCCATCTGCTACATGGATCTCCTACTGTGAACCACTTTTTTAAGACCTCATAAGCTGAAACATGTTGTTTCTTCAGAGACTTCTCACTAAAATGAAATCAAGTCATATGTTGCATCTATACAAGTAACTACGTAACACAAAATTATATCCATGAATATTCAAATAATGTGTTAAGGATTGAAAATTTAAGAAAAGAAGTAGTATGGAAAGAAAAGAATTTCCAGGTCCTTAAGTGCACTAGTAAGGCTTAAAGAGCCTAAGAAGCCTCACCTGGGGCCTCCACATTCATCCATGGACAAGGAGGACTATTTAGGTTCAGGGGTGTTTGGTTCTTGTCTGAGCTGTGTTGGAGGTCAGCTGATGCTCATCTCCAGTTACAGATGGGATTATGCCCAGCCATGCAGCCCCTGGATCTGCAGCCTGGCTTTCCCTCAGCCCTTCTTTGTCACTGTGGGCATACCTAGAGATCACTAGATCACTGATTATAGTTATGTTCCCTTTTGATCTGTACCCTTGGTTCTCCCTGGCTCTCATCTGTACGTATGTCCTGCTCTCCAGTGCTGCAGAACGTGGCCTGGCCCCCGCCCCTGCTGGCTGCTCAGCTCCTGTCCCATGGGGTTCTGCTCCGTGACAGTAACACTAAGGAAGAGAATTGTTTCTTAGATAATTAGTCAGCCAAGACCTTTTAAAGAACGCTCACAGATATTTCAGAAGCAACTTCCGTAGCCACAGGCAATCGATAAAAAAGCCTGGCAGTAGTGTTCTCACATTTATGTTTTACACAAAATAAGATTCTCAGTTTTTTTAAGGACTTCCTGCAGAATCTGTTTGTTTGGGACTTTGGCTCAGGGTCTGTTTATAAACAGGACAACTGAGAGCTGTTCCTTTCCTCCAGTGGCTCTGGGGTGGCCTCTACATTGATTGGACAGAAAAAAAAAACCCCTAATAAATGAACTAGGGACTTTGGAACTGGTAACCTGGAAAATATATTTTAATTCAGAATATTCAGTCTCCTCAGCACTAGAATATTCTTTTTATAGTAGGTAATATATTTTGCAATTTATAAAATCATAATATCTAATGTACATGGTGGTTAGAATGGCAGTAAGCTTGTCTCTGCAAAGGTTTACATGATTTCTCTGTCTTTACTGACCTTATAGTGTTTTTTCAAGTTTCTCTTAATTTGTGAAGTATCTTTTCAACAATATTGTGGGTATTTGTTCTCCTCTCACATTCTTTCTGAAACAGGTTATTTTTCTGATGTTAACCCTGACTGTGACAGGCCCTATTGCTTTTTTACAGGCCTTTGGTATCAGATTTCAGGGCCTTAATGGGCACAAAAAGAGATTTTAATGAAAATCGCAGTGGGGTACATCTTACAGCCTTTCTGAGTGGTGATAGATGTCTCTAAAGTTAGGAGCATAGGGGTTTCAGAAACGGTCCATCAAGATATTCTTCTGACAAGATGATCACACATTTTGATGCCTTTCATGTTCTGGCAGAGGTTATTCTATTGATATTTTTTATCTATGATCTCAGCAATTAATTATCAGATACTTCATCATAGTCCACCCAGATGTTTGAAATCTTTTTCTTTAAATTATCATTCTGTAAAAATGCAGGTTCTTGGCAGTACATTCCCTGGACTACTACACCTCTGTTCTGCAGTTGAAATGTTACCTTTTGAAAACCTGCAGTGGCTCTCTCCTAATTCCCACCATTTCTCTTAAAATTCAAGCTTCAAGAGAGAATCAATTCCAGCCTAAGACTGTCACAACTAACAGTATTTTCTTTCTTTCCTGACCAGTTTAGGCACCCGACCTCAGTAGCTAAACTCTGCAGTCTCCAGCCAGCTGGGAAAATAAATGTCATTGTCAGGTAAGTAAAGCTCCTTCCTTGTACTGATCATTGCAGATATAAACTCTCCCTCTAGAGGAGGTCTGGTGGGTGGTAGAAAACAAAATAAAACATTGTCAGCTCCTTTTGGCCCCTGAAGTTGGAACAAACAATATAAACCTTTTAAAGTGTGAACTGAGTCCTCTCTTTCTTGCCACTGATGTCCCTCCTTGATTAAAATGTAATTCATTGTTATAAAGAGAGTAACATTATTTGAAAACCCTTTCAGGGAAATTTTTTAGAAATCAAAGAGAATAAAATCCCTTTCCAGCAACAATGGTTCTGTTTTCTTTTAAATCCAGCAGAATTTTTTAAAGACAGGAATTTATCAAATTTGTGGTTAGCTTAGGTAAAAAACATACTCTCCAAAGTTAAGGATTTAGTCAACCTTTGAGACTGAGTAGATCATATCTTACACTTAATTTTCTTTTAATGTTACTGAGAAACCTAGAAATGTAGCTTGCTAAGACTGATTCATTTTTTCTATATGTAGGAAAAAAAATGACCAGGCTTAGGAAGCACTAGTGTTGGAAATTTTATAGAAAAAGGCTTATTTCCGCTGGGAAAACAGGAACCTAAGCAAAGTTGGACTTGGGATAATTTGTGAAAATGCAATCTGGGGGAGAACATAAAGGCTTCATTTCACTATATTTCAATAAAGACCATTGTAGCTATGCAGAAATAGTTCAAAATAAGGGGCTTGATTTAGACCAGGGTTTGTGCCAAGCTCTCTTATCAGAGACCTGCTGGCAGAGGGAGTTCGTATGGTCAGTGAGCTTGTGCTTCTTATCATGCCAGGTGCCAGCTGTGGCTGCTGCAGAGGAAGTGGCAGGAGCTGAGACGTTCCACAGGAGAGAGAAATATTTCTTGCAGGCAGATTTGACTAGAACAGATATTATCTATATTTTATCATTATTAAGGAGCTCTGCAAACACCATCTGCCCTCCTCCAAGGCTGCATATTTTTTGGTGTGTGAGGTAGTGCTGGGATCAGAGAAGGAGCCTCCAGCAGAGGAGCTGTTATGTAGATAAGCAGGCAGCCTCAACTGTGCTGCTCCAACTTCGTTACGATTGGGCTCTGAATAAAACCTGCAAGAGTCTGACAAGAATTTCTGAAAGGGACTTTGCTCTGACAGAGACAGGAAAATATATTTGACAATGTTTTATGGAAGTGTCAGGATCAAATGAATAAGATTTCCCTACTCTTTTGAATCGGTTTATTATTATTAACACAGAAAAATCAATAATGTAAAATTCTATTGTGATTGAGCAAACAACTTTGATTACTTTTTGAGAGGGTTTTTGTCATGTGTTTTGCCATGAAGTAAAGCTAGTAGAATAATAAATCCTCTCCAAACTGTTCCTTTAGACTTACCATTTATCTGATACGTGCAGCCAAATCACATCTGATTTGGCAGCACAGATGTGCAGCCAAAATATAAAGTTGTATCTTGTTGAGATAGATTCAGTAATGTTTTTAAATACTTTAAAATGTATTTGACTCATGTATTTCCTGAGGATTCTAATCCTTTGAATAGAAAAAATTATTTTTTTTTCTCTCCTGCTTCTAAATTAAAGTTCTTACTAGCCTTCCATGACTTTTCTACCATGGATTATAACTATCCTAATTCTAAATTGTGTTTATTGAATGTTTTCATAAAGAATCCACAACAAAGCATACAAAAAATGGTCAGACAGCTAAACAACTTTTTTTTAAAAAAAAATCAGGTTAATACGACTGCATTAATGGTCTTTTTTTTTTTTTTTAAGTGGGAAAAAGAGTAATTTTTTTCCTCCCAATGTTCTACTGAGACCTGCTGACACATAAAAATTAGGAAAAAAAAATCCAACCAGATAAAAAAAAGCAAAATTCTGTTTAGGAAAAATATACAAGTTTCTTAAAACAAAGCAGTGCCAAATTGACATACTATGGTAATTTTCTGTAAAAAAAGCAGTTTGACTTATAGAAAAAAGGGTAATTTGGTAAAAAACACAGTGAAGATATGGAGTTGATAGATGATATTGACAAATGCAATTTTAGAAATCCACCACATGAAGAGCAGAAATTTATGAATAGCTTAAAGTCAGTTTCTTCTAAAATCTTATTGATATTTTTATTTCCAAAAAATACAGCATATATGTTCTTGCTTTAAAGGAAATGTATTTAATGTGCTTTTAATGATCAATATATGATTTTACATTCGGAATATAACAAAGACTCAGAATCTTACATAGCAAATTTCACACTTTTACTATGAATAATTTAAAAAAGCAAACTTAATGTTATTTCAAATAATTGTCACTCTCTGATTCACCTTGTTTAATCAGGGAAATGGGTTAGAAGGTGTCTGTTTCTCTAAACCCAAACTCCTTTCACATCACACTATTGTTTTACATGAAATGTAGCTTTTTCTTCTTTGGCTTGGTGAGGAACAAACTGAAAGTACATTTGTACATCTTTATTTTTTGAAATGGATTCTCTATGCTACTTGAAGTGACTTATAGGAATGTATAAAATGAGAATGGAAACCCCACAGTGCAAATAGAACTTCCTTTTCAAAAATGTGCTTTCAAAGTCTTCGTGCCAAATGCATCCCTGGTGTAAATCAATTCCGGTAGCATTACTCTAGGGAACAATTCAGACTTTCCTCTCCATGTCAGTGACCCACTGGTAATATCAATCTATCTGCCATGCTACTTTCAATTGTGTTTCACTCACATTTGCAGAATTAGTTACACTTTTTGGCAGAAAGTACTAAGACAGTCTCTTTTTCCCCAGTACCTTTAGGAGTGAATGTAGTGTGAGTGAATTGCACCTTCTATTTATTTTTTCTCAGGAGATGGAAGGAGCAGGTGTAAAAGATTTAATGAAGCAACTGCCAAGTTGCAAGGGTCATTCGTGTGTAGAAAGCTATAAATTAGCTGGTTCTTAGGGGAAATTACCTTCTACCTTTACGATGTTGCCATTTATAAATTATCACTAAACTCCTGGGAAATAGCAGTTTGAAAGTTCAGCAAAGAAAACACTGAAATCCTTTTATATTTGCAGATATGTTAGAAAAGAATGTCTGGAAGAACTTGTAATATAATAATAAACATTCAAGGGAAGCTTCATAACCATAAATTTTGTTTGCTTTTGCAAAAGTTGGCTGAAATATACGTACTAAAATCCTTTCTGTATAGACAGGATAAATCTGTGGTCATCGGAGATCAGTTTACTACCTGAAGTAAGTAAATCTGCCAAGCCATAATACTTTTTGCAAGATGCTTTTGTACCCTCCTTAAAACATTTCCTTTGTCTTAAAAAAATTTTGATTTTTTTTTAGGTGGAATAGACAAACATGAAAACTCTATATTTATCTACTATGTAATTCTTCAGGGTTTTGTTGGGGAATAGTGGTGGTATGAATACCTTTAAGAGAAAGACTGTAACTCTGCTACATCATTACATGGCAAACCCAGATTGCTAAGAATAAGCTCCTAAAAAGCAATAAAATCTGTAAAAGAAATGAACTTGTCTCTTTTGGTAACTCATCTGAGAAATATCACAGTATTCTTGGAGCTGAAAGAATAGTTTCAGCTGGTACAAACTGATATGGGAAAAGGAGTCTCATAAATACAACAGTTTGAAACAGCATCCTCAAGAACTGTCTACTGCTGTTGCTATTCTGAAGCAGTTGAAGAACAGTTGATTAAAAAGATATGTTCTATAAATTATTTTAGGCAGCATAATTTTAAGCATTTACTTTAGTCTTTTTATCCCCCTCTTAAACAGACACTCGAAATAACACTATTACAATAGAAAAACATGAAATTTTAAAGAGGATAAAAATGCACATTCTGTATTTTGATAGTCGAGAGGAAGCTGGAGACAATTTTTCCCGTCTCTTTTTGGGAAAATCAATTAAATTAAAGAATGGTTTTCATATGTTTTGCAAACTTTAATTATTACTTGGGGGGATAATCTTGTAAATATTTGCCTGATTGCTACTTTTATAGATTCTACTAGAGCCTTCTTTATTTGTTAGTCAGAAGATTCTTCCTAATTTAGAATGAATTTAAGGCAGTTTATAGCCATTCTTTTTTGCTCTTTGGTTTAACAAGCTTTTCCTTGTCCAGTGCCTATCTCCTCCTCGCTTCCACAATTGTATTTGCAGTCCTTCTCTAGCGCTGTATCGCTGTGTTCATGAAGTTAAATTCTCCTGCTCCCTGTCCAGGGAGGTAGAACACTCTTTGCTTTCACCATACAATTTTGCAGTTAGTTGCAAAAGTTCAGGTCTGGGGCAGTTTGTCCTGACTGTGGATGACCAGTAATACATTTATGCTATCATTTTGTACAGGTCTTGCTTAACTATGAACACTCCTCTCTTACTTAGAAATGCCTTGCTGATAGAAAAATGTCAGTCCTGCATTCAGAAGTAGTTTAAGATTTCACAGTGCCGTGTTCAGTATGCAAGCCCTGCTCCTCTTCCCATAATTTCTGTTGAGGTTTTTTAGGATGAATTCAGAAATCGTATTAAAGTCTGTAATATGCTACTTTGTACTGCTAAATGTTATCAAGTTTATTTTGTTCCCTTCCTTGAAATTTTCAGGCTCTTCCAGCGTGGCATTCTAATCCTCTTTTGTGTTGATGCACCGGACTTTGTAACTTCAACAGATTTCATTAACAAGCTCCTACTTCTTGCCTTGTCAATAAAATCAATTATGTTCTCTATGTCTGATTTTCAGTTAACTGGTTTATAAACGTAGATCTATGGTTTTATCCCATTTTATCTTATTTTCTGTTTATCCCCCTGCCTAATTTATTAGACATCTCAGAAATACTCATTTAGAATATTATCTAAAGCCATGGCATTATCGTGGCATTTCAGGGTAGGCTCCAATAGACAATATCTTATCTGAAGTCACCAGTACTCCTAAATGGATATTCCTTTGACTGCACTGCTATCAATTTAACAATATTGAAAGTACAGTGTAGGAGAAAAAATAGTTTGTAATCATGACAAACACAATATTCTTTAAGCAGGTTAAATTGCATAGAAATATCTCCCATCAGCTCAAGAAAGTAAAAGGATCCAGATATTGACTGTGATTAAATGTTTACACAACTGCATCAAGAAGGATCCCTCTATCCTGAGGGATTAGACAGTAAGGAAAAAGCTATTAAATGGTCTGTTTTTCAGCAAATACATGGAACATACATCATGCTACATTTTTTCTAGCTACATAAATATAAAGATAGATGTTCATATAGTTTTTCAAGTGGACTGAATAGAGCTTAGCATTTTCTCTTTTGCAGTTCTCTGACTAGTGGATTCTTCATTCAGTTCCTCCTGTCACCTTCATTCTCACATTTTCTATTCAAAACGCCAAATATTATATGCCATATATAGTCACACTATGCATGGCCTCACTTTGCAAATAAAGAAAGGGATGCCACCGTTATGTTATGTAGCATCTATTCTTTGTGAATCTTGCTGAGATTGTTTCGCTGTGGCATAGCAATAACCTAGTAAAAGTGGATGACTGGGTCTTCTGAGAGTAGCTGGATAACATGGTCTTCAGGGAATATTATTTCCTATGTCAATTATGATCTCAATATTTTAAATTCAGTGAAGAATCATCCTTCCTACATGAGGTTTGAAGCAGAATCCAACAGTGCATGAGGTATCTCAGTGAGCCCTTCTTTTGGATCAGCTCTGTTTCATGCTTTATTCTTGTTAGTTATTTAAAAAGCTATTTTAGTGAAATGGGTCAGGTTAGTATGCTTTAGATTATTTCGCAGATTTACATTTCCTTAGCATACTAAAAATCTCTGAGAATCATTCTCCCTCCTTCAGAGGAAGCATTGAGTTGGATATTTAATTAAGCGTTATGTAGCTTCAGCTGTCACGTACTTCATCTGGAGAAATTGAGTTGTTCCAGTCCTGTTCTTCCAGAATTAAAAGCTATGTGTCTACATGGATTAGGTCATAGAATCATTGAATGGTTTGGGTTGGAAGAGACCTTAAATATCATCTTTTTCCAACCCTCTGCCGTGGGCAGGGACACTTTCCAGTAGACCAGGTTGCTCAGAGAGATGATCCTCTCAGCCTTGTACGTACCATATTTTTTATAATCTCTGATCTCTCTTTTAGGTAGTTGGCTCTAAATGCCTGAATGAAGCTTCCAGGCCACAAATAATAGCATGAATATAATCAAAAGGTGCCATAATCAGAGCAGATTGTTTTACAGTTATGCATTCGCTGTTTTGATCTTCTTGGTTACGAAAGGGCAGACTCGCGCATTTCAAAACAACATTGCCAATGTAATGCTACATTTCAGAGGATATAGAAGACATAAGAACACCGTAAGACCAAATAATTAACATTTTTGTCATATTAGATCACTACCTTCAGATAATTTTCAGGGTAAAAATGCTGTTATAGATTTGCATGTGGACACTGTTATCTCTGAACTGAATTTGAGAATCAGAATAAATAAATAAATAACTCAACCATACTTTCAGAATCACTGAACTGTGTAAAATAAATTATTCACCAATAAATACAGAAATAAGAATTAGAACTTTATGTCATGATCTTTGTAATTGTAATAAATAACTTTATCCTAAATCTACATCTCTTATGTACCTATTCATTATCAGTCATATTTCTTTCCTTAATACAAGTTTTTCAATGGTATTTGTGAAAAAAAACCCAACCTTTTGAAATATAAAACGAGTAGCATAGTTTCCTGGCTATTTCTCAGCTGGGATGAGAGATTTTCACAACAGTGGCTGAATGTGTTTCCATTCTTCCTTTTTAATAAAGCTGAAGTGCTGTTAAGAAAGTTCCTCAGATTGCAGAATAAAGAAATATCTGGCAAAATAGTACTTTTAAAAGGTTTC
The DNA here is from genome assembly GCA_013398955.1 of Callaeas wilsoni. NCBI lineage: Eukaryota > Metazoa > Chordata > Aves > Passeriformes > Callaeidae > Callaeas > Callaeas wilsoni. The sequence continues at coordinate 24,046 of VWPU01006126.1, forward strand.
TTAATGATTTTACAGATTTAACTATTTATGAAAACATTGCATTTTCTTAATGGAAATTCTAATCAAATCAATGAAAAAAGTCAAATTATGACTTTCAAATTATAGTGGGAGTTGAGTTTAGATAGTGGATAATGAAATTTTATTAAACCTTTTTTCTTTAATTCAAAGTTGTAGATTAATAAGAATATAATATGCAAATGAAATGTGAATGCAATTTTTTTTCAGCCAAAGGTGTTTTTTTCATTATAAAGCTATAGAAAAGGTTTTTTTTCAGTGGTTATATATTTAAAAATTTACTACCACTTTTTAGTCTTTCATTTTCTTGTTTAATTTAAGGAGTTTTTTTTATTCTAGTATCTAACCTAAATTACCCCTCTTTAAATTTGTAACCATTACTTGTCCTGTGACTACAGTTCCTGGTGAAGAGTCCTTTTCCAGCTTCCCTTCCCTTCCCTTCAAAATCTTTCAGGATATGTCATTCAGGATATTTTATAAGGAAACAAACAAACAAACAAAACCCTAACCCCTCTCTCCCCCACTAAAATAAAAACCAACCCGAAAACTTCCCAAAAGCAAAAAACTCCAACTACAAAAGAAAAACCCAACCAAAGTCCTCCCTATTATATTCATTGAAGAGCCCTTTTCAAAATAATTTTTCTTTCTATTTTACTCAAGCCACTCATCCATTCTAACTTGCCTTCTTCATTATTCCTGGTTTGAGCAGAACCAGAATTATCAAACACTGGCAGTAGCCAATACTTTATCTGGTGCTACTTGGCAGGCTATCTTATATTGGTGCCTATTTTTTTCTTAGGGATATTTCTTCTTTTTTCTAATGTCCAAAATTTTGGTTGAGTAACGTGGTTGTCCCATTTCTTATGGTAGAAATTGTCCCTACTCTCTCTTCTGAGCAATTTGCCATGGCTAGTGCCTCTCTAGATTTGCAGATAATAGCCTCAAAAGCAGTAATTGATAAAAGAAAGAGACTGTCTGCCTTTCTGCTCTTTTAGAAAGAAAAAAACTGTGTGTCAGGAATAGAGTAGCTTGATACCAAAAGTTCCAGAATCTGACTCTTCACCTTCCTATGAACAGCAACATCAAGTAAATATTCAAGAAAGCTAAAAGCAATACATAAAAATTGTTGGTTTTAAGAGAACAATTTTCTTTCAAATTAGTGATTTGAGTAAATGATTTATACTCAGAGATTACCAGGTTGGATGGAACCCCAAAGATCATCTGGTCTAATCTTTTTTGGCAAGAGCACAGTCTAGACAAGATGGCCCAGCACCATGCCCAGGTGAATCTGAAAAGTATCCAATGTTGGAGAATCCTCCACTTGCTTCTTTGTGGAGATTATCCCAATGTCTGATTGTTCTCATTGTGAATTTTCCTCTTGTATCCAATCATATTTTTCCCAGGAATAACTTTTATCCATCATGTCTCATCTTTTCCATGCAATTCCTTTTAAACAGGGAATCTCCATCTACTATATCCACCGATCTATTTTTTCCTCACATGTAGATTCCTACTGCCTCACAAATACTAAGTATAGCATTAATTTAAAATGTAGGATGACATCTATCACCATCTTAACATATCTCAATATATTTTAATTTACCAGTTCAGTTTAATTATAAAATTCCTTACATGGTCTACAATCCTTAAGTCTTTTTGAAGCTATGCCTTAACAGAATAATCTGTATTGATTTTTACAGAAAGAATAATATACAGACAATATTATTCCTCTGGAAACATGATACTTTGTAAACCCGAACACAATGGATTTCTGATCTTCTTACAAATGATAACAGGAACAGGCATTTATTTGCATATGACTAAAAGGTTCTTTGACTTCAGAAAGAGGTACAAGAAAATGAGCAAAAAAATGGTGAAAATGAAGATTCACACAAGCAGTTGTTCTGAAAAAGACAGTAGTCAATTTTTATTTTTATAATTTTAAAAGTCTTTAAGAAATGAGAAATGAATATTCCAGACTGTGAAAACTGTGTTTATGAGATGTAACCTTTCTTTGAAGTATGCTTCCAAATGGGATTTTGGGAGAATTTGTGCAGGATGCTTCCTCTCACAGAAGCATCTGACTAAACCTGCATTAATGGGTATCTGGAGGTCCAAGGAAAAGACTAAAAACTGGAAGTCCAACACCCATCTTTTTGGTTGAAGTGGACAACAATTCAGTCAGATAACAAGGAGAGAAAATTTCCATTTTACCCTGGAATCAAGTGCATGCTTCATTTCATTTGTATCTTCTGTCACTATGTTCCTTATTGACATTAGAAATATTTTTATTTTTAGTTGCACATTTCTTTCCTCCAGCTTAAGTGATATTGTAAAGTACCTGGATAATAAAAGCATTTGTTACTGAAAAACACAGCAAGATTTATTAAGTATATTAATAAATAATCAAGTTTCACAGTATATTTCTTGGCCAAAATCTAAGAGTAGGTATCGATTTCAGGTGTCTGAGACAAAGGGAAATGCTGCACTGCAGATGCCAGGAAAATCAAAGCACCACATCATAATCAAAGCTATTGTCTAGAGAGCTGGATGTGTCCTTTCCTGAAAGTTAGTATGGGGATTATCTCTTCTGCATTCTGTGACTCCAAAGTGTCTAGGCTTGGAAGATCAAAAATTCCAAGCATATGCTCACTAGCAATGAAAATGCACTATTTTGGATTAATGATGTATTAGTTTAATAATGCAGTTTGGAATAGGCTGAAAATATTTGCATATTCATGGTAAATCCTAATGTCATCAATAAAAATGCAATATACTTGATAACTTTTAAAAATTTTAACATTGTCTTTGAAATATAATTCATTGGATTGGAATATTTATCAAAGAGTTAAAAAAACTTAAGTGTTTCATACAAAACATTCAACTCTGTTTTGGGTTGTTTCAGTTTTTGATTTATTGCTAACAATTTCAAATTCAAGCAAAGAGTCAAAGATGCAGTTGAAATAGATTCTAACCTCAAGAAAAACTAGTAAGAGGCAATCACCATAGGATCCTCATTTCATTCTATTCAAATACCAAAGGCCAAAGATTTCTGCATCCTAAACACTGAGGTAGCCCCTGAGGCTGTAGCAGAGTTTTAAAACAAAGTTCAGGAAACTATTCTGCACAGGAGGGTATTTGGTGAAATTGGAAACTTGCATACACATAGATACACAGTTGTGAACCTCAGTCGCTTGAAGGAACTCGAGATAATCTCTGCCAGCTTTTGAATCGCAATTTCAGGATGAGCTGTTCTTGATAAGTTATTTATATTCTCCTGATGTTCGCACAAATTGGGCTGAGGACTGATTCCTTGCTATAAAACAGTCTTGATACTCCAGGATAGCAGGAGACAATCATTGTCACTTCACTGTTAAAGTCCTAACTTCCATGAAAAAGAATAAAATGAGCAGCTGGTGACAACAGCAGTACAACACATCTTCATTTGCTTTTTTTTCTCATTTTGTCAATATTCAAGGGAACAAAGCTCATATTCAAGTTTACACAAAAGCGGTTTTGTACCATTCATAAGTTACAATTTTTATTCTTCAGCTTTAACTGTGATTAAAAGTTTCCTATGCCCTTTATGTTGTCTCTTCATTTCATGGATATTTTCTTAAGTCAGCACTCTTATATAGATGAAATTTGCTAGAATTTTGCACTTCAAAAAACTCACACAGCCCTGTGAGGCAGAAACAGAGTGATAAATAAGACTTTTCGGTTTTAAGGATCTTGGTGTTTTTTCTTGTTCCTCTATATCTCTTTGCAAAGCAAAATTTGGAACAATTGTAGCTCCAAGCTGTTGTTTAATATTATTATTATTATTCAATAGTGCTCAACATCAAATAAAACTCTGTAAAATCAATGTACTTTTAGTTATTTATTTCTTTATTTCTTTAATCTTTTTTCTTTTTTAATTGGATTTTGCTATACCCACGTACTGATACTGCTTAATATCATATCCCAGTACTACTGGTAATTAAATTATTTCTGCATAGGAAACAATTTCCTGTTTCGTGATAGAAAAGGAATTAAAAATCTCTGATCACCTTAAGTTTTCTAATCTCTTGAGCAGCCCGGAATTTTAAGACAAATGTTCACATGTATAGCTTATTGATAATTATGTGGACATGTGGCTGTATCTTCCCCTGTGTTGGTCTGAAAGAGAATCTGTAGAAATATTGAATATGTTATACAATAAAATAAGGCTTTGTAGGAGAAATATGTTATTCTATTTGACTGCTTCTTTTGCATTTTCTTGAGACAAGTTTTTTTATCTCAAATCATACAACTTTGATAAAAATTTGGAAAAATATTGGATGATTAAGAAAAATGTTTTTCTATTCCTTAGTCATATTTATGTGGAAGAATTTATGTAGCCTATCTTTTCATGTGATGATAAGTATCTCTTAATTTAATGTGAAATACTACTAATTATATCTTTCCCTCTCTGAATATTTTTCTACTTCCAAATCCTGGTATTTCTATAGAAAATTATTTAATTAAAACATCTCAAGGCTTCTTTGGACTGTGGTGCAGCAATGGGACCTTTTAAATACCAAATTAACATAAGTGCACTCTTTTATAGAGAATCATATGCTGAAACAAATAGCAAGTAATTGTTATTCTGTTTGTGTCTTTTGATTCACAAGAAAGGAGAGAAGTACCTTATGGATTGCTCATGGTGCTATTTTCTTGGAACGAGACACCAAAGTAAGAGGAAAAGGTTTTTTCATTGATGGGTAGAATGTGGAATAAAGTCATACTGAGGTTTACTCTTTAGTTACACAACCATAAGAAAATGTAAACAGTAAGAGAGTATGTCGTTGGGAATGAGATAGCATTTTTTGTTCTTTTGTTTATTTGCTTGTAGCTCAGGAAAACGCATGCAGCCTTGTTAAACTTTCAGTATTGTGCTGGTTCTGCACAGGATAGAGTTAATTTTTTTCATAGTAGCTGGCAGGAGGCTGTATTTTGGATTTGTGATAGAAGCAGTGTTGATAACACAGGGATGTTTTTGTTATCACTGAGCAGTGTTTGCACAGAGCCAAAGCATTTTCTGCCTCTCACACCACTCCACCAACAATTAGACCGGGAGTGCACAAGGAGCTGGGAGGGGACTGCAGCTGGGAAAGCTGAGTCCAACTGGCCAAAGGGATATTCCATAGCATATGGCATCAGGTTAAGCATATATATAAAGCTGGGTGAAAAAGTGTGGGGGCATTTGGAGTGATGACATCTGTCCTCCCAAGTCACCAGTACATGTGATGGAGCCCTGCTGTCCTAGGGACACTGAACACCTGCCTGCCCATGGGAAGCAGTGAATTAATTCCTTTTTTTGCTTTGTTTGTGTGAGCAGCTTTTGTTTTCCCTATTAAGCTGTCTTTATTGCAGCACGAGTTTTCCTACTTTTACCCTTTCATTTCTCTCCCCATCCCGAGAGGCTGTCCAGAGCTTAGTTGCCAGCTGGAATTAAAACACACGTGTTTATGGCACAAAGTATGTGACAAAACATGACTTTTTCCTCATGACTGGCATTCTGATCTAGCTATTTCATACCTAAATTCTGAGCCTGTTGGTTAGAGCACGGTCTTGGCATTAATAACTCCAAGGTCATGGGTTTGGTCCCTGTATGGGCTATTCATTAAGATTTGGACTTGATGATCCTTCTGGGTCCCTTCCAGCTCAGACTATTCTGTGATTTTGTGATTATATGCTTAAGTATCTATCTGCTGTATGTAACACAATGGACTCACAAACAAAAAGAAGATTGGCTAGTATGAGCAACAAAATCAAAAGCAGAATAAAATTAGGAGTGAAATTTAAGAATAGCTTACTTGAAATGAGAAAAATGAGCATACAAGTCAAACTAGTTTGTGTGTGTGTGAAACTCAAATACTTATTTGCCACCCCAGTCTACAAACTGTCTAGGAACTACTAAACATATTCTGTATGCACGCATTTTCTGAAGAAGTCAATCAAAATTATATGTAAGAAATGTTCTCATATTTAACACAGGATCTACCTTGCCAAGAAAACAAAGGGTTTCTCACCACAGTCCTGAGGTCACAGCCTATAGCATCCTCTAAACAGCCTTTGGCTTCTGGGGGTCACGTTCGTCCTGGCTTCCTGTTGCAGGGATCCTTAATGGGCTGGGATTATGCTATGCTTTAAATTTAGGTCTCTAGAATTAGTATGCTACTTATTGCCAATGTCTGTATCTTTTTAATCTTCCTTCTGTTGGGTGAAATTAAAAGACAAAGAACAGGCAGTTAAAGATGTTTCCGGCTTTTGGCACTATGCATCTATACTGTTTAAAAGGTGACAATACTACTGCCTGCAGAGAAATTTTTTATTGACTATGTTTATCTGGATCTGTGGAATAAAAACTACAGGATTTTTAGGGAAAAAGCCAACTAAGCAAATCCAAAATCCAATACCAAGATGAAGAATATCCACTCCTTGACTTTACTCTGCCAAATTTCTTAACGGAATTTATTTGTTTTTCTGTACAGATATTTTAAGAATCTTTTCCACTTTAACCTTAGTTTTCCATTAAATATGTGCTCAGATTTTCTGGCTGCCTTTGTGCAGTGGTATGTGTTGTGATGTGTTGCGTCAGTAAAGGCAAGGTGACTGAAGCCAAGCAATTTAACACATTAATTACTAAAGTTTGCAGCTACAAACATTGAAATCCAAATCTCACTGATTTCTTGAAAGTAATTGCTTTTTCTTCATGGAAACAGTGTTTTTCAACCTGTTTTTTATAAAAGCAGATTGTTTTCGAATGTCTTGGCACAGGATACAGATGGCTCTGATTTGGTTTTGTTTTGAAATGCTCAGCATATCTCTAATTGCACAAAAACATAATTTAAATTTCTGACTCTGCAAATTTGTTTTGTTTTGGCACGAAGTACAGTAGCGGCTTTAGTAGCTTGTGATGGTGGAAAAGGAATTTTAAGGTAAACATTTCTATGTTAAAAAGGAAGAATAGTTTCTCATCACAAAATGTGACTTCAAAAGTGTTTTTTAACTAGAAGCACTATCAAAAGAGATAGGCAAAGTAGCAAAAAAATGAACCTTGACCATAACATCTGGGCAACAATTTCCAGAGGAACAAATAGCTTTAAAATTATTCATTGTTCAGAAAAATCTGAGTGTTAATAATATATACGTGTGTGTGTGTGTATGTGTGCGTGTGTGTGTGTGTGTGTGTGTGTTTTAATATTGTGTACAAAAGGAAGTAGTTTGCCTCTTTTTTAGTAAATAATCTACACTTGTAAAAAATCTCAGTTCATCAGATTTCTTCTTGTATTGCAGCTGCAGTCATGTTGTTTTCCAGGTGTAGCAGAGCCAGTTGAAGAGATTGCTCTTCTCATCTACTCTTTGGAACCTTCTGGCTGGAAGTTGCTTTCCCTCCTCTCAGCCTTCAAGTGTAGACAATCTTATTTCATTTCTGTTCAAATGACCCAATTCAACATTAGTGATAACACGTTCAGACTTGGCTGTCTCTGGGCTGACATTGCATGTATTCATATTTGCACTCTGACAAGTGAGAAGGAAGCAGCCTCTGGCTTGGAAAGGTTAGTGAAAATAGCACCGAGTAGGACCACGCTCTTTTTTGGAAATCTGAATTTCCGTGATATTCGTACAGAATAAATTCACTGCAAATGAACGCAAAACAAGTAAACCCCTGCTATGTGACATCTTACCACTTAAAATTAAATTATTATTTGTTTTTATTATACCACAGCAGTCATATCATACCTTTCCTGTCAGATGCTTGATTCCTTTTTCTGTGTTGCTACAGGCTTAATACCAGTTTTCCAAATCATATCATTATATAATTTATGTATTTTTTTCCCTGCTTCAAATAAAGTAGATTCCACAAGAGCACTAGCAGTAGTTGGTACACTCAAACAATCTATTATTGTAATAGGAAGCTGTGCAGATGTACTTGAACTTTGCTATGTTTCATTTCAATTTGGATTTTAATAAAGACTAAATCAACTAACTGCTTGAGTAAGACACTGAAGACAAGATAAAAAGAACTCTTCTTTTTAGGTCTCAAAATGACATCAAGAATTATTTTTGATTCAGAATACGTTTTTCTGTTACTGAAAAAAATACAGACATCTTGAGAGAGCAGAAAGAAAACAGGAACAGCCAAGTACATTTCAAGTTACTGAATTTTGAAGAAAAAATCAAATGTAGGAAAAACATGAGAAGGACTAATGTGGGATTGTCAACATATTTGAGGTAAAAGGCATAATTTTTATTTACTTGTAAAGCACATATTTTTAGTTCACTGAAAGAGAGGAAAGAATAAGCCTTTAACAAGCACCTAAATAATATCTCATGTAACTAAATAAAGTTTCACTCTGCTTTGTACTAAATGAAGTAGGGGGTGAAGCTGACTGAAGATGGATGGCAGTATACCTCCTTTGCTGCTTAGTGTAGCTTTTCCATCTTATTTCAAATTAAAAGAAAAAGAGATTATTTTAGGGGAGGGTTTTTTGGTGGGCTTTGGGTTTGTTGTTTTTTTTTTTTTTGTCTGGAGCTTTTAATTTTACATTCATTCTTGGCTGCTTGGCAACCAAGAGAATATCACAATGTAACAGATTGCATAAGTGAAATCACTGTGTAGTTGTACCTAAGGGAAATTTCTTTGCTATAGTTGATTTAAATTAAAAAATGCTATGAACTCAATTTATCAAGACATTGAAGATACTTCAGTCTTCTGAATAGTCTTGCTGACCTCAGCTGACACCGTTATCTCACTGCTATCCTTTCCCAGAGAGGAATGATTTTCTGTGTAAAGAACTTTGTTATAATGGCATGCAATACTTTAGATCTTCCTAGATGTGCGTCTGGAATATTATGTAGTGATTCTTCCCTGTCATTGAAAACACACCAGTCTATTATATAAATTTGGAGTCTCAGTCTTGCATCGTGATATGTGTATTGAAGAAATATGAAAAATAATCTTGTTAAATTGAGTTAAAGGATAAAAAATTTGTGCTGTTGAAAAAGACTAAGGCTCCTTCTGCAGAGCCCTGTAAATTCATTGGTGGTTCAACAAGCTTAGCTTTTTCAGTCATGAATTTTTTTTTCTCAAGGAGATGATCACAGCTTGGACTTTATTCTTTATATTTTAAAATCTGTTATTAGAGGTTTTGTTAAATTACAATTAGTTGTTTTCTAAACTGCATCCACCTGAAGATCAAAGAAGTAAAAAAAAAGGAATTTTTAACTCACTCACTTAATCAAATCTTCACTGGCATGGTAAAATATGAAGGACATAAATGAAATAGCCCCAAATGCTGAAAGAGCATTTTTCTATGGAGTGCTTGCTACATGGAAGATATCAAATATCCAGAAGCTCAGCATTTCTATGATAAATAATAATAACTACATGTATACTATATAAATATTTTACAGAACAAAATGCAGAATCTTCTATAACTCCCCAAAAATCAGAAATTTAATTTTTCAAATGTTTCTTCATCTCAAATCTCCCAGGCTCAGGAGTACTGCCACATGTATTCATGTGCCCAAGAAACCAAGTGCAAAAAGATAATTTTGATTGAATCACATTATATATGAGGTGTAATTCTGAGATGGGGAAAAACGAGGTAGAGAATTGGTATTCAGTTTGATATCTGGCACTGCAAAGAGAGCAAACGTTTTGAAATTAGTTACACCTGAAAGATATATAATGATGTCTATGCCAGAAGCTGGCCACTAAAAATCCATGAATATGGGTATATAAGCAAGATATCACAGATGCCAGCACTTCTGTCAGCTGGACATAGGTGTTTCTAGAAGTGAGATATGGGGAAAATCCCATTGTTCCTGTACACTGCAATGTGAGACCAGTGATAGGATACAGAAGGAATCATGTGAAAAACATGCCGGAAAAAAAAGAGTTTTAAGATACTTCATAAATGATCATTAATATTGGCAGATCATGCATTCACAAATCCCGTCCCTGTCCCTTAAGGCTGAGTTTTAAAAAGACATTCTCTTCTACCTTTCTGAGCACATCTCAGCCAAACAGGATGATTTCAGGGGGCCACAACCATCCAACTATTGATCTAATTAAGAAAAAAAAGAGGAAGCAGCAACTTCTTTTTTTTTTTAATGAATATTGGACAAACAAAATCCTGCCTACTGCCATAATAAGAATAAAATTCCTCTATGCCTTTATTTGCACAAGATGTTGCAAAAGAAGAAAAACAGTACTCAGGATGGATCACTTTGTTGGGCTGAAATGTGATTTGTCATTGCCAAAGACAAGCAGACAGTAGCAAATTCAGTAACAGAAGTATCTGTGGACTTAAAAGCTTCAGCATCAATAGTGCTCATAAAATTCTAGAGTCTGGGCTCTTGTGTTTCCCTGTTGGGTTAATCATTTTACTCATGAATGAGTAGCAGCACAGAGCCATCATGGAACTAAGGCCTCAGGTAGCCTGCTCAAAACTTTCTTATAGGTATTATGTAGGTGTATGGAGAATAGGGTTAAAAAAGCTTTTCTTCAGTAAGACATACTTTTCCTGATGTTCTGCAGGAAGGAGGAAGAGCAAACTCCAGCATGTGTTGCACAGTCAATTTGACAGATAACTGCTGTTTGAAAAGTAAGCATGACATATATGCTTGATGGCTTCAAAGTGCTGTAAATTGCTCATAGTTTCAGATTTTCTATGCTTTTTCAGTCATTTTGACTAAGATCGGAAAAAAAGAAGAAAGTATTCAAGGTTTTAAAATAGAAAACAACATAATGTTTTACCTGTCTCTAAAGCCCTTGAAACTCAAATGCTCCTAAACTGTGTTGAACTTAAATAATTCAAGAGTCACTTACACACAACTCTTACAATATCCAGCCTCAGGAACACAGAAATAGTCTCTGCAGTGAAAATGAAATACCTTACCCTGAGGAATCAGAACATATTTTCCAAAACCATCTACCAGATGAGGGAAATATAAGATTTCTAAGTCTGGAGATCCTAAGCCATGCAGTGCCAAAGGTATAAAAGAACTTTACCTCTTGAACAGAGTATGATTACAGACAAGTAGTGAGCAAGCACAGGTACCACAGTGGTGTCAGTTGTTTAACAGGACTGTAGGACATGGAACAGAAAAACTCCTGAGATGTTTTGACAGGTTTCCTCACTTCTTTTCACTTGTACAATGTTGCTCTAATCCAGTACAGTAAACAGGTCTGATTGAAGGTTTATCATTCTATTGGCATGTAGGTAACAGAGATTTGAGTCTGAACATGTTCTTGATGATAATAGCAAAAGAAACAGATAATAGCAGACAAATAGAAATAAAATCCATTAAATCATTTCTCATAAAATGACAGATTTTAATCACATTGATGATTATATAGATTTTCTGAAACATTGTCACATCTACATCTCTTAAAAACTTTACAAATCTAAACTCTTTTTTGTTGTTGCTGTAGGAAATACACTTAGGCAGAAAATGATTGTTAACAATATGTTTTAGGAAAAGTTAATGAGATTCAAATTCTAAGATACCTTCACCTCAATGTAAAACACCCCTTATGCGCACAAAGGGCGACTATTTCTTAAATGATACTTTTTAAATAGGCACCTGAAGCTAGAAGGAGAGAATTAAGAGGGACAATAGAAATTTTATTCAAAGACTGAAGAGGAAGAAGAAAAGATTTTTTCCTGCTCTGGAAGCAGGAGTGACTGTGATTTCAATTAATTTTTTTTCACAAGTGGAATGCAGAAACATTTTTCTAAAAAGAAAGTAAAAAAAAAAAAAGTGTTGGTTTCTGATGATACATTTTTTCCTATATTCTGTATATACAAGTGTTTACTGTAGTGTTGAGATCCTAGAGGTTGAAGTCAAGATACTGAAGCAAGTAGGAAGAATCTTTTCGCTAGTTTAAATTTTATAAATGGTAGGATATTTTTTTATTTCAGATTTTTAATGGAAATATGTTCCTCAAATACTAAAACTTATTTATTAATAAATTGAACTGCAGAACTGACACCAAGGACTTGCATATCTAGAAGTGAAATGCGTCAAAAAATATCTGATACTGAAATATTTTCACAAGCTCCTTGCTTTCGAAAGTACACCATTAGACTATCTAGGAGATTGCAAATTATTTTACCATATAAGCAGTATAAGCCAATTTTCAAAGCAGATTTAGAAAAACAAAAAGTCAAGAAATACCCCCCAGAAACTTGTCATTACAGTGATGCCTTAGGATTTTAGCTTTTATATTTTCCATATATTTGTAATCCTGTAGTTCTCTATTGTAGAACTCTAAACTCCATGTAGAGTGTTAACTACTGCTTTCCCATTTTGGTCAGACACAACAATTCCTCTCTAGGCCTGGGAATCAAGGACACCTTACTGTCTCAGGCCCCGAGAAATGTAAACAAAAGTGAGTTAGGCGGAGCAAACTAGGAGTAAATAACTTCATTACCTGAAGATGTAATTGGAAGATTAACCCCCAATATGCAAATGGACCAAAGTTATAAAAGTATGAAAACCCATGACTCATCATCCATTTTTTGGGTGTAGCCTCTGGAGGGGCTTTGTCTACCCGAAAATATACTGAAGGCCCTCAATAAATATAACTGCTCCTTATTCCCTTAATTTTATCTGGCCTCTTTTTTTAGGTAGCCCCAAAAGGCATCAACAGCAGCAAAAAAAAAAAAAGCATTTCTGAACAGCAACACAATTTGTGGTGCTGCCTAAGCCTTCGTTACTCATTTTCATAGCCTGATGTGGTACATCCAGAATAAAGCTGATAATTTTTAGTACTATGATGACATTCATTAGCTGCCACTGTTCAACTAAATATTCTACATCCCTGGAAGTAAGCAGCAGAGACAGGTATTCTATATGTGCCTAATTCTTCATGTAGTAAATTAGTGATTTCTTCTGTGACTGTACTTTTCTGGGTAGTCCTCATTAAAGTCACAGCTGACTCTTGTCATTGCTGTCTTTCCAAAAGTGGTAGTTATTCTTTTGTTCAGTGGGAATAAATTATTTTCTGACATCTCTCAGAGATGTGGTAAAAAACGAGAGCCTTTGTTTTCACAGAATTTTTTGCATCTCTGGAAAGTCATCCCATATATATGAACTGCTTTCTCCCTAGTTTTCATTCACCCACTCTTATTACTGTTTATATAGGAAGTCCAGCTTTGAGCCATTGGCTTTGAAGTTTGCAACCAACATTGAGATCTAAAAATTCTTCTTTTACAATGTCTGGTCTTTCTGTGTATGAGTGCTAACAAGAGTCAGCACGGAGGTTTTCCTCCTTACTTTCTCCTTAAATTCAGCTTAATATATTCTTAAGGAAATGTCAGACAAAAGAAGTTCTAGGACCAAACTGTAGAATAATAGTTGATTTTCATGTTTTTTGTGTCTTCTTGATGGATTAAATCTGATTGGGCATCAGTTTAACTTTTCAGTCATTAACTTTGAAATTATACTTACATGACACAACTATATCTATTTTCGCATTCCTTTGTGTCTTAACAGGGTTAGAGACGGAATTGTGATTAAAATGATTGTTCATATTCAAGAGAAATTATGACAGGGATTTCTAAGGTTTTGGATGACACCAGTTTCCCTTAAAATGAGTTTTGTTTTGTTATTTTGTTACATAAATTTAGTACTTCTTTACTCACAGTCTTTCAGCAGTGCTTATTAGTTCAGACAAAGTTCTGCACTGGTGTGGTTATCTAAATCAGGGCTACATCCATCCTGCATCATATACAGACAGAAATCACCTAGAGTGGAGCTTGCATTGCTAGTTTTTAGGTGCCTCGGAATGGAATTCTGAGCAGAATGAGATTAGAGTTCTCATTCAGTTACCACAGAAAATTTGGATCTCAGGTTACTTATATAAAAAGTCTGCACAGTGACATGGGAAATGCAGCAGCAACAGAAATCACTTAAAAATATATGTCTTAATCTCCATCTCTGGATACTAGAAAGATTTGCCACTTCTATTATCATAACTGTAATTTGTCAGTACCTTAATCACACAAAGTCAGAGCGGCTTGCAGGAGTGATTTTAAGCAACAGTACCAAAAAATTGGACACCTCTTTTTGTTCACCTTGAGAAGGTCACTTAAATTTTCCAACTGATTCTGTAGGGAGCTATTTTACCTGGGGAATTATTGTGTAATTGAGAATTACATTTTCCCTTTTACTAAGGGCATAATTGAAAAAAAATCCACAGTGCGGAATTTCCTCGTCTATCTGAATTCTTCATCATTAGAATTTTTAAAAGTCTTTCAGATTTTAAAGGAAGACTGAGTGTACTCTATTTGATTTTTAACTTCATTTGCCTGTGAAGGAAACACGTGGTAGAAAACATGAAGTACTGCTTAGTCAGCTTTCAGTCTAATTGCAAGCATGCCTTATGAAGAGAACTTTAGCAGTGACATTTCTGTAGTGTGCTTAATACCTCTCTTCTGTGCTCACTTGATCAGGATGCCCTCTCCATCCCTTGTCTCCACTCTAGTTTTACTTAGGAACCAAAACCATCCATTGGAATGAAACTCTTAAATATAATATTAAAGCTGTTTTCCATTGGAACAACTGAAGCTGATACTTGGATGTCAGAGATGTTCAGGCCCTGTGCTTTTAATGATGTGATTTCAGCTGAGGAGGGGAGATTTTCTCAACCTTTGCATTTGGTTAGTCTCTCAGTGAAAAAAAGCCAAAACCCTTGTGTCCAATCAGGCTGTCAGTGTCCCATTGTGGGGACCTTGCACTAAACTGTCCTGCTGGATCAGAGCGTGGTCAGCTGACTTGTTCAGGGTCATATGCAAAGAGAAAAATCCTTCTCCTGGGTGTCTACACCTTTAATTGTTCTGTTGGCACCCCAGGAAAGATACAGGGCACACACCAAGAGCATAAGAGACATCCCCTCCCAGGCCTCCACAGGCAAGTATGTTCCCTGTGCCAGCAACTGAGAGTACCCTCGAAGGACTCCCACTGAACAGTTTATGGAATAACACTCAATATGATATAAAATTGTGACAGGTTGAGATTCAGAGATTGCCTGTGATAGTATCAGCCTGCAAAAATGTATTCAAAGCAATATATGGACGAGCTGTAATTCCTAACAAAAGCTGACTCCAGATAATCCATCAGCTCACATGGAGTACGTTTCTTAAGCTTCCCTGTGGGGGAGAAAAGACAGGTTCAGCCCATTGACTGGTCCCAGAAGCTGAGATGGAGTCTTCCCTAGCTTTTCTCCATTTTGAACTTTTATAATATTTGTGCTTTTAGGTAGAGCTTGAGTGACTCTAACCATACATTGTGTTCAGTGGGGGTGGCCGTGCCCTGAAGGTGGGTAAGGTCACTATCACATCTTAGGTGTGCGCTTGTGATCTCACCACAGCTGCTGGTTCAAGAGCAAGAAGGCTTTTCTCTCCCTTGCATGACAAGTGCTGTGTGGTTTACCAGCTGCAAGGTACCACTGAGTTCCCTGTCTTGCAGGGATTTTGACAGAGCCTGGCCACGATGTCTCCGCTCCACTCCATGCTCTGTTTAGTCTCCCTAAGCATGTATTGTGTGGGAACTCAGGCATGCTGACCCCACGCCATCCAAGGAGTAGCAGCTGCATTTCATCCTATAATTTCCATACTGTTATAACTTCTGTTAGAGTGTGAATAGAACTTCCTGGTTTTCTCTGATTTTACACCCAAGTCATTTTCCCAAAGATGTTCTATAAAATGCATCCTAAACCAAAGCAAATTTGCTGTGAACCAAGCAGATAGATTTGGATTAATCAAAACCTGAAAAGCACTGGGAAGTTTTTTAAAGGAGTGCCAAATGAGACACTGAAGTATCGGTTACAGCTACACAAATACTGTTATTCAGTTCCCAGAGTGTATAATAGATCAAAGAGTGTTAAGTAAAGAAGATACATAAAATACTTTTATAAAATAAGGTGTGTGTTTTACTACATTCAAATTGTTTACAATAGAATTATAGAATAACAGAATACCCTGAGTTAGAAAGCAGCAACAGAGATCCTCAAAGTCTAGCTCCTGGCCCTGCGCAGGGCACCTCAAGAGTCACACCATGGGCCTGAGACCATTGTCCAAATGCTTCTCGAGCGTTTCCCTGGGGAGCCTGTTCCGGTGCCCAACCACCCTCTGGGTGAAGAACCTTTTCCTAATATGCAACCTAAACCTCCCGTGACACAACTTCTGCCCATTTCCACGGGTCCTGTCACTGGTCACCAGGAGATCAGTGCCTGACCCTCTTCTTCATCTCTAGTATATTTAGAATATTTGGTATAAGTTAGTTTGGTCCAAAATACTTAGTCATTGGCAGTGTATGGTTTGAATAGAATAATACAAGTAGGTTTCAAAATATGGCTTAAGTAAAGATTAATTGGTTAATGGCATTTTCTCAAGTGGGATCCTCTATTTATTTCTGATAGAGTTAACTTGATGGTGTGAAGTGTGATATACGACTTAGACGATAACAGAAGCACTTTTTTTTTTTCTAAAGTGATAAGACTATCACTGTCTTATCACTGAGGAATAAATGTTGCCTTAAGATCGAGCACTAGAACAACTAATATTGATTATTGACATTTATTTTGCAAAATAAAGTGCTTCGTGTGGGAAATTGCATATAACCTTACATTCAATTTTTAAGAACATGCTTCCATGGGGGAAAAAAGGTCTGTACTTTAAGGATATAGAGAAGGTCTATCACACATTTATCTGCTAACTTCACAACAGAGATTAAGTTCCTGTTCCTTCCAGTATAGAGTGTCAAAAGAGTAGCATTCAATGTTCTCACCACGGATGTATTTACAAGTATGTTTTAACTACTTAGTAGAAAGCGAAATGAGGTATGTGTCTACAATATGCATACTTGCAACTTTTTTAGCAGGGAAGAAAGAAAAAACTGAATATCCAGACAACAAAATGATGTAAGACTTAAAAAACTCTCTTCATGAAGTGAGACTTCAAGGGCTGAGTCATTTTAACTCCTTTAAAATAAAACTGTGCTTGCTCATAGTCTAAAAGATGCCTGCAGCAGTAGAAAGATATGTGATACTATAGAGTCCTTAAATGTTTCAGACAAAAACATAAAAAAAATGCTGGAAGCTAAGGCTTTTCTAAGTCCTATCTATTAAAAGCTATTTTACCATTAACCATTTCTTCTGGTTTCACCTGGGGTAGAGTTAATTTTCTTCACAGTGGCAGGTATGGGGCTGTGTTTTGGGTTTGTGCAATATTTTCAGTAATTCTTAATAATTTCGGGTGCAACCAGCAGAAATACTTACCAAGGGCCGTGTCACTTCAGAGAGTCTGTCAGCTACAGCCAAGCACTCCCTGCACATTCGCCTGCCCACATGGCTCCCTCTCACAGTGGCCCGTGCATTTAGTCAGGAAGAATCCTCTCATTTACAGACATCACACAAAAGTCTTTCAGTGGAGGAACCCAAAACCCCACATACAAAGACTTGGTCATAGGCTGTAGACACAACTGACAGAAAAAGAAAAGATATGATAAAATGTGTCTCTTACAAACTTCTTTTACAGATTCATCTTGCAGGAGGTGAGTTTTACCCCACATGGTAGCAGCCTGGGTGTCCTTTTGCATGTCTCAGGTGTCTGGGTTGCAATTGAAGAAATGCATCCTTTACGGGGTGTTAGGATAATTTCTATACTCTGTTAGGATAGCTCCTTTCTTCCGTTTCCAGTTTGTATTAATTTTTCTCTCTCACGCCATCCCTCACTCCCAGAGTAATTCAGGAATTGCTGTGATTTATTAACTTACTCAGAAAACATTTTTAAAAGTCTTGCCCTGTATTATTGACTTCTGTTGCTTTTTTGAAGATGCTACTCCTCTGGAATATAACATCATCTTTCTCACTTTGACTAAACAGTTAGCAAAATATTAACCTACTGGACAAAAATGTTTTCCTCCCTTTCTCAGGAAGAAAGGGGTACATCTAAGGGTAGGACTTTAATTCACTGAGCTTGTATATTCTATCACATAGCCATTATATAAATTAGTAGTTCGTTGCAGAGATTATTAAAAATCTCTCCTTATCAGGTTGTCATAATCTGGGTTGATGGTAATGAACCAAGGGTTTCGTGAGACTTGCTCCTTTAACATCTGAAAATTTTAGGTTTAGGACCTTAATCTATGTTAAAATACCTTCTAAATTTTTTCTATTTTAAATTTTGTCGGGTAGTTTAATTGTTTCTCTCTGGTTCCCAGTGCAAGTAACTTCAGAAAACAACTAGTTTGCCTGATAAAATATCCCTGTTCCGCTGAATTGAGTCATTCTTTTAGCATTGCTGAGAGGATTGTGTTCTACTTCTCTTAGTTGTAGAACATGACCAGCTAATTATGATATATATTTGATTGATATAAAAGCCACATTTGCTAATAATTGATTTTGTTATTTCTTAAAGGGGAAGTAAAGGACCAATTTTTGTAGAATTCAATCATGGGTTTTGTACCGATCACTGATTTTTTTTTCCAATATATTTCATAAGTAGAATAATAAGGTCCCTTAGAGGAAAGAGAAGAAAGAAAATTACTCAGACCTACATTTTAATATAGCTGAAACAGGAAGACAAGAACATGAGAAATACATCCTTATAATAAAGCATGCAGAGGTAATTTTCAGAATAATTTTTCATTACCTATGTGTCTTAAACTAATACAGTATAAATCCAGCAATCACTGAGCAATTAGAACAGCAGTTTGTTTTATTGGTGTATATAATAATATGAATTAATAGCCTGTCAAAGCTCTTAGAAGAGCTTAGTGAGTTACAACATAAAATGATAATAAAAATAGATTTTATGTTTTCAAGTAAAACAAACCAAAACAAACTCATAAATGTGAAAGCTATAATAAACAAGAACATAGCAATATATCTATCAATATCCTATAAGATAACAAATACTTGTTTCCTGACAACCTCAGCTCAGATATTTAGTAGACACAATACCTAATTTGGAATTCTGAGTAAATAACTACTTTTCAGAAAAAAAAAAAAAGAAAAGTAAAATGTCATTAAAACTGACTTTTATTTTATTATGAGAATATAGCTTTCTACTTCAATTTGAGTAGATTTACATATAGTTGTCAACTGTAAGTCTACAGAGTGATTAGGAATCATATAGAATGAGGTTTTTTGGTGGTGAGAAGCAGAAAATGGGGAAAGTGAGAGAGGGAATTGATTTTGTTTTGATTACTTAATAAATTTTAGTGGGCAAAATAGTATTCCTGAATGTTCTTCCCAATAAGAAATTTTCAATGACTGTGTCAAGCAATTAAAAAAAATTATACAAAGCATTAAAAGCTGTTTTTCTTCTGTAGGTTCATCCTATTATTTTAATTTTAACAACTCAATTATTCAGTAATCACTAAGACTGTGGGAGTCGACAGAGGTCTACTACACTCATTTTGTGTTTGCTTGTGTCACACATCACTATGCAAAAAACTAGGCCATTTCAGGTTATTCTTATGCAATGATGAGGATAAAAGTGAAGCTTCTCCAACCAAATATAGCACAAAAAATACTTAAGCAACCAACTTTGATGTACTAAAGAGTAATCCCATCAGCTTTGATTACAACAATAACTTGGGCTCAGACTTGGCCTGCTGTGATATTTGCCTCACTGTGAGCTTTGCTGGAAAAAGGCTCAAGTGGTGCCTTTCTTAACTCACTTCCTCCTGGGGTTTGAAGAAAATTCCATGATTCCCTTCAGGATATGCATTTAGT
Organism: Callaeas wilsoni; assembly: GCA_013398955.1. NCBI lineage: Eukaryota > Metazoa > Chordata > Aves > Passeriformes > Callaeidae > Callaeas > Callaeas wilsoni. The sequence continues at coordinate 43,841 of VWPU01006126.1, forward strand.
TGAGCTGAAAAAATGACATGATTCCAAATTAGTCAAATTACTGGTGACAGAACTGGGTGTGATCATTATCTCTCATTAAGAGATAGAGTGATATTTTCTGTTTGCTACTAGTGTCCAATATTCAGGATTATGTATGAGTTTTCTGATGTTTCTTACAAAATTACTTTAACTAGTGAAAATTCAATACAATTACAGCTGCAACGTTGTTTGATAAAACGTTAAAAGATGACAAAGTAGAGATTTTTGGTGTTGTTCTGGCACTTAAAAGCAGTAGCTATGGAACAAATTCTGATATCAATGTCCTATTTTCAGGACATTATAATTTCCTATAATCATAGAATGGTTTGGAATGGCATGGTTTGGGTTGAAAAGAACCTTAAAAATCATCGTGTTCCAACCCTCCTGACATGGGCAGGGACATTTGTCTATCACCAATTTATTGCTTAGCAGAGCGTTGACAATGTAAAAATAGCAGAAAGGATTCAGTTTGTTTAGTGTCAGACGTGCATTTGAGTTACCCACCCTGGACTCAAAGCAGAGGTAAGGAAGCAAACAGCTAGGAAACAAGTAACCAGACACTTTAGGGAACATAGAATACTTTCTTATATTAGGAACTTATGTAAATTTCTATTTCTTTCCACTGATAATGTCTAATTTTATCAATTGTCTAACTCCCCATTTTTGTCTTAATTCTGGGCCACTGAGGAAGAGACTCAGCCATTTTTTCACCTGGCTTCAGGCAAGTACTATGCATGTATACCAGGTGTGGATGTCTCCACCCAACATGATTCTTCAATGCTCTCTAGGGATGTCACTGGGTGTCAAATGCCCACAGCTCCCTGCAGCATCACGGTATAAGGTCATAACATGAAATTTTCAAGATCTTTCAACTGAAAACAACACTATAAATAGTATTTGTGTCTCATGCTAACAAGGATAACTCTTGGATACAGCAGAAAACTGCTGTGCTACAAAGCAAAGACTGTGGAGAAGGTTAGTCTGCTCCTGAGGATAGTTTTGCACAAATTACCTCAGTATGCAGAATTCTGCCCTAGGCATAATTCAGGGAAAAAAGGGATAGTTGAAGTGTAGAGTGTCTTGTTCAGATGAAAATAACTCCTATGTAGGGCACTCCATCTGGCAAGATGAATCCCAAAATGTATTTTTGAATTGTATAGAAATTATTTTACAATGCCACCTACTCAGTTGTGGTCCATTACCATCCTGAATGTAACATGGAGCAAAAATTGAGTTGCTCTGCATAAATGAGAATGTTTTTCCGCTAGTAATTTTTGGGACTATTTCAGAAGCTTTTGTTCTCCTCAGAGATTTCTCTGGACAATTTAATTTTTTACTACCCTCTCAAAACCCCAAGCCTTTACAATTAACGATGTTAGCATCAAAAACCCCTGAAACCTGTGTCCACAGGACTTGTTTGCTTTTTTGGTGCTGATACTGGCTGCTGGATCAGACTATGATTATGTGAAAATTATGGGTTTTAACTCTATTGTACATGTATAGTTCTTTCCACAATTTCCAAAACCTTTTAACAGTATTCTTCTACTATTTTTCACTGGTTTAAAATGTTATCTCTATTATGTATAGAATGTCTGGGAAGAAAAATAGAATAAAAATGAGAACTAAAGTATATAAAATCAAGCTTTATCTCTGAATGTTAAGTGCAGCTTTGGTTCTCCCATCACAAAGGGCTAAGCCTGGAAATTACTCATGAGAGAATGAGAGAGTTGACCAAAGATTGGAAAGGTTTATGTACGCGATTAAATAGACTTCTAAACTAAGCTTGAGAAACAAATAGCCAAAGTATCACTAGAGATCTCAAAAATTTTCACTAGCAATTAGAAAGAGAGCAAAGATCAATTAATTGCATTCTCTTCTGGTAGAAGTTTGAGCTGGTAGGCAAAAAATGCAAAATCCGCAAACAAACAAACAACCAACAAAAAATCCCCTACCAAAGCCAGTAGTTCCTCTTTTATAATAAAACATAATAAGATATGGAGTTCCCCAGGATATTGCAGACTTTAAATTTCTTTTGAATTTAAAAGACAAGTTGATGCAGAAAATACACAAAGGGTCAATATAAAAATGGCATTTCTGACTCAAAAAGCATCCAGCTGTTGAAGATGGGGAGAGGACTCTGTGTGATCATGACCAAAAATTTCTGTATTCCTGTACTCTTGCATAGGTAGCCACTCTTGCTCAAAACTGGAAAGAGTATCCTGAGAAAAATGGAATTTTTAGCCTAATTCGTTAACTCTTGCTATTTAAAAAGGCATTAATTTTTCAATATCTAAACCGCTTCTTACACACCTTTCCCAGGTTTATATTTTGTTTAGGATTTTATTATTTTATTTTGTTGTGGGTTTTTTCCCCTACTAAACTAAAGCCTAATTATGTAAATCAGAGCTTTCTATTGCTCTGGAATTTGTATGACACATTTTCGGCCTTAATCATTTCCTTATTTTTCACTTCTTTCCATTCTTTCTTGTTTAAAGGTATACAGATTCTATGCTTTGTATTTACATGGCATGCAGTGCTCTTCAACACAGCTCCCTTCTGGAGATTCCTTTAGTTAAATAATTGAAATCTATCAAAGCAGGTTTATTGTCAAAATAAGAATTAAGTTCCTTTATGTAATGCAATGTTTATATTTTTCCTATGGGAACCTTAATTGCTTTTATGGAAATTGGAACTGTTCTACTTTCCCATTCATGACTTTTTTGTTTCTTTAGTCTCACAACTAAGTACTATTCAAAATCAGTTTGAAATATGAAGCCTGATACACACACTGGAGCACAGCCCTTGCAGAGTACAAGTGGTTCCAGCACCTGCAGAGCACTACTCCTCATAAACACATGAAACAGTCTGTTATCAATTGTCTAATTATGCTAATATTTATAAAGAATGCAACATCACTGAATATTTTCTTCTCTAAGGATCAGAGGTGGTGTGACAGGTGTAATAAAATCCACACAATTCAGTACAAGAAGAATAAGATAGTTGAATGCTATTATATTCTGAATTATTTATGGCAAAATCTGCTCAAAATCTCATTGTTTAAGCACCATTTTACCAGAACAATTAAGACTTTATGAACATTATATGATAGTCAGAGTTTAGCTTAACCTTTTCATACATGAATATTTACACACACAGACAGGAATACTCATTCCTTTTATTGTTTCCCGATTACAGTCAATTTTTCTTATTTTATAGTTCTTCATAATCTGTAGACTAGCTTAGCCTTCATTACAATACTGGTGATGCAAAGAAATGAGTTTTCTTTTGTAGGAGCTGTTATTCCTTTTACGTGAAGCTAATAATAATGTGCCACTTCTGCTATTACATGATCACATGAGAACCCAGTATGACATAGACGTATATTTTAACCAAGGGAATACATCAGGAAATGAGAATACCAAAGTAATTCAAGCAAATCTGCCCACGTACAGACTACTGTGGGAAATTAAATCGAGATTAACAAAGGCATATCAGCCTCATGAAGAATTTCTTTGCCAAAGGCACAGAAGTATAGTATAACATAAAGATTTTACTTCTCACAGGGAGCAGCATTTCAACAGTTCAAGTTCTTGCTTTCTTTAGATATCGTAAGTGGAGAAAAAAATGAAGTGAGAACTCATAAGTGAGCGATCTTTTTGTCAAACAGGCAAAATTAAAAAGTCAGTGCCTTTACTCCTCCTGGTTCTGCTTGTTCTTTCCCTCTAAAATTAGAAATTCAGTTTTATTTAATGAGATTAAAAGATAAGAAAATAAAGCTCCCAGTTTTAGATCTGGTTGAATAAGCTGACATTCTGAAAGTGATCTACTTCTCTTCCATTTCAGAAGCTTTGTATTATGTTTCAAAATTTAATGAAGACCAATCTCTCCTTAGAAGTTTAAAGACATTTGATGAGATTTGACAGTGTTCTCTTTTCATGCCTTCCCTCAAGATGGTTGGTTCATTTTATATATATATATATATACTCAATAAATAACTGCCACTACATCTACCTATCTTTTGAAAAAAACCCCAACTCCTCAAAGTTATCTTGCATCTCTTTCAGAATGTGTTCTTGTATCTCAACAAAAGTTTTCCTGAAGAGATTTAATCCTGTAAATTGTATATCCTGTGCTATATCCTGGGATTAGAGAAGAACATGGACCTACAGAAGTTTGGAAAATATGATTTCACTACCAGTTTCTTTGAAGTACACTTTATCAGAAATGTCCTGTTTTAACTGTCCATGTATAAAAAAAGCCAATTTCCAATAAATTGCTTAAAAATGTATTAAAGACACTTAAATTCCAGGTTTTTCTACAAATATGTTGCCTTAAAAATACCCCCTACAACGGATGGAAAACTTTATAATTCCTGCACAGGACAACCCCAAAAATCATGCCATGTACCTAAGAGCACTAATATAACAGAACTTTCTGTTATACTGTTTGTTAGGGTTTGTTTATTTGTTTGCGGTTTTGATTGGTTGTTTGGCTGTTTTGCCCCCAGTTCAAGGAGTTGAGAGAAATGAGTAATTTCTCGTCATAAATAACTGCAGGGAAAAAAGCTTTTATTTTCTGAAGGTTCTTCCTCTCAGTGAGAAAAGCTGGAAGGCAGACACTATTAAGGCCATTTTGTTAGATATGATCTTGCTATATTATCCCCAAGATTTAAACCCACAGTATGTTTTCTCTCAGAGTATATCAGAGTATCATCACCTGGTGGAATCTGCTGATTTGGAAAGTTGTATTACATTGTAAAATATGTCTGATGCCTTCATATTAAACCACTGAGACATGTCATTGCCCTTGGATGTCCTTCAGTTCTCTTAGTTTTCTTTTGAAAACTAAACAAAACAAAACAAAACATCTTTAAAAAAAATTATATTTTACACTGAAGTGAAGTGAATTTGAAACTGTAAAAGTTTTAACAGAGTGACTTGATGAGAGTTCATGGGAAAGAATGGGTACAGCACCAGTTTACTTTCAAACGCCTCATATTAAAACAGAGGATAAGCAGCTGGGGTCACACTTTCATATAATCTTGCCTTATTTTAAGACTTGTTCTTTTACAACTGTGTTCAAAATATTAACACTTTTTTTCACTCGAATGTTCAGTCCACCTAAGGGTTTTGCTCTGTCTTAGGTGTTTTGTTTTCCAGCCTGGATGTTACCCTGGAAATGTATCTGTAGATTCACTAACTCTACTTTATTCAGTCTTCCTTTTATATCATCCTCCCTCTCACGGATTAAAATTCTTCTTCCCTCGATCAATTCACTCTAAAAGGTTATGTCTTCACATAAGGTCTGACATATGTGTCATTTTTGCATTTGTTTTTTCTGACTTTATGATGCAGTATCAATCACCTTTTTGTAGAGGGAAGTTTGAAGTAAAAACAGATACAAACACACATTGCTCCTTAAATTTCTAATTTATTGAAATCAATTATAAGGTTAAAAAACCACTTTACATATTGTCAATTCTGCAATAAAGGAAATAAAAACTTGGCTTGGCTATTTGATTTAGCAGTAACAAAGCTGGTCAGGAATACCATCCATGACTGGAATAAAAAATATATGTTCTTATTATCTTCTTTTCATATATGGGATATTTTACTCTTCCCATCCCAAAATTCAAAGTTGGATGTGCATGGACATAGATGTGTAGAGAAAATCAGGGTTGGTGCCTTGACTTCTTGTAGTTTTAGTAATTTTGAGATTATATCTTGAAGCAGTAGAAGGAAAAAAAAGAAAATATTTCCCAACTTTTTTTTTTTTTTTTTTTTTTTTTTTTTTTNTTTTTTTTTTTTTTTTAAATTATCTTCCCTTAAACACCATATACCATGGTTGTTAATACTCTGTAGTTCAGCCTGGCTCCCTTGTGCTTGATCTGAGCAGTTGTCCATGGTACTGAAATTATTCTGATGGCTCACTAAGAAGTAAGCTCAAATGGTTGAAGTGGCAACCAAACAAAAGAAAACAAGGTTTAAAAAAAAAGGAAAAAAAAAGAAAAAAAAAAAAAAGAAGAAGCTTTGAGGTTTTTTTTTTGGTTTTGATTGTTTGTTTGTTTGAGTTTTGTTGTTGTTGTTTTGTTTTTTGTTTTGTTTTTTTTTTTTTAATGTAATTCATGCATCTTGAATTCAAAATGTGGAGACATTCTCTGGAAGTTATTCCTAAAAAAATAGTACTAAAATTTCTAAAATAAGTTCTGCACAGCTTACTCCATCTTAATGCTAGAAAATAAATACATATGTAGGTGGGGTTTTGAGAACCTCATCGTGTAGCTCATTCTGACAATGGCCCAGTGTGGTTCATTTTTAAGTTAATGAACATACATATAGCTATAGAAAAAGCACTGGAGCTTTAAAATTCCACCTGCCTGAAAGCAAATGTTACTTTGCTTTGAGAAAACAGCGTTATTCAATAGAACTCATTGTCTCCAGCAGGAAATTTTAACACTGCATTATTATGTATAGTGAAATCAGTGGTGTATTTTCATGTTAATGTGGATGGTATAACTAAATATTCCTAGCAAATGTTCAACACTCAAAACAGTTGTTTACTTTGCATTTGACTCTCATTTCTATATTTCTAGAGTTTGTGGTGTCATTAAATTAACTATGTTTTCTTTATATTTTGATAAGGACCTGAAAATCGCAACCTGGAAAGATCCTTAAGCTGAATCCCAGAGCATGAAAGAAACATTCTGAATTATTAGAACAAAACAACAATTTTAGGAAGCAGTTTGTTTATAAATAGAAGGTGACAGGAGTATCTTGTTAAAGTGTAGATCTAAAATGATGGACCTTAACTGGGGTTTTGGAAACAACTGCAAGAGAAAATTATAGGATATAATTCAATAGAGTGGTGAAGCTTTTATCGTATGGCTTGGAATCAGCAAAGGGGTAATATTAGTCACTGCTCCCAAATGTGGCCTTGAAGTAAGCAGTGGAAAGCACCATAAACCTTGAATCAGAGTGTCTCCTTGAGGAATTTAAGCCAGAAGTGTGAGGAATATGCCAGAGTTATTGCTGAAGAACAGGGTGAAAAAGAATTGCTTTTTCACTAACTTCTTTTTTCGGTGATAAAATAGATAACAAACTTCATCAGCCACAGTAAGCCCAGTAAGCATATATGAAAAGTAATGAGAATCTCCTTATATAAACCTGTACTTACAATACCTAACTTACATACTTATGGATAATTAATAGATCTCTAAAGGAAAATACTTAGAGACAGTAGTCCAGGCTTATAATTGACTTAGTCTGTGTTCTAATTCTTTTCCCTCATAAAATTCAGCTGCCAAAGAAGTTGCATTGAGCCTGAAACTTGTGGCCCTTGCACTTGGATATCACCCAAATATCTGGGGATCTGTGAAGCACCCATGAGTGCGCTGCACCTGCTCCTGCATGCTCATCGTCTAGAGCAAACTGGAATTGCTGCAGTAAAGTAGGAGAAACTAAGTACATATACTCACAAGTTCAACATGAGAGGAGTAGGATACCAGCAGCCATGATCCAGAGTACTGCTTGTATTTAGGAAAACTGAAGTCCGTGCACTTGTACATGTCTGGGAATTATAAAAGCCAGCTACCCCCTTAGGGATGGGAAACCAGAAACCAGAACTGGGGCTCTCCACGTGGGGTGGCAGAGTAGGGTCTGACATCCAGGGCCCATCCACCACTCCAACCAGGAGCAGATAGCCAGGAGGCACCAGGTCAGCCCCAACTCTTGGCATTTGGCCCCCAGGGACAAGCCAAGGCTGGGTGGAGATATGGACTCATCCCAGCCAGGTCCATGGCCAGGCAGGGCAGTGGGGAGCCAGACTGGCCTTGCTGCAGCATCACTGCAGGGACTGGGGATTCCAGGGGGGCTGACACCAGGTCCTGGGCCAAGGGCAGAGTGCGGGAACCACAGGGGAGTGGACAAGGACAGTCAGGACTAATGGTGTCCTCAAGGTCCAGACAGCAAGCCTGCATGTACTGCTGCATTTAATCCGTTGCAATCAAATCTCTATTCAAAGATGATGGCACTGGTTTTTATACATAAATTTGGGCAATTGGACGCTTGAAGCTTAATCTAACATTTAAGTGCTGCTGTATTTTGAAATAGTGTTATGTATTGAGGGAATTGTGTGTGTTTTTTTCTACCAACTCACTCTTCAACAAGCGATCTGGGACTACTCAAGTCTCCCATTGGTGAATCCTACCATAAAACATCAGCAATGATGCGTGCCAGATCCAAGTAATTTTGCTGCTTCTCTGAAGAGCTGTTTATAAAGCATTTTGCCTCTCCAATATATCTGCTTGTATACATGATGTTTTCATACATGCTATTATCAATCACAATCAAGAACAATATTCGTACTTGACAGAATTTCATGTATATATAGATTTTATTTTAATTTTTTTATTTTTATGGGCTGAGGACTACCGTACATGAATTAAGCTCAAAGGTCCTTCTTCTTACAGTACTCCATGGAGAAATAATACACCAGATTATAGAAGAAAGCAAGTATTCTTAGCCAGGGCTTTGGATGGAACAAACTGGCAGAGGGTAGTTCTATACCCAGCCGTCTCTAGCCCCTGTGGGCCATCTTGGCATCAGAGCACTGGTGGAGCTCTGAGATTCTCCTACTGTTCACTGCTAACCACAGAAGACAAAGAAAGAAAGAAATGCTTGGATTGTGGAAGCAACATAGTTTTTGCAAATACTCTATCAGATTTCATGGATCATTTGCTATAGGTGGCTTTTTGGTTAGTGATTTTTTTGCTGATTTTGTTGGTTGTTGGGGGGATTTTGTGGTTTCATTTGTTTGAAGGGGTTTTTTTTGAGGTTTTTTTAGGGTTTTTGTGTGTGTGCAGTTTTTTGGGGTTTTTTTTGGTAATCTGGCAGAAAATCTAAAATATGCACACAATGTACTGAGACAAAAACTGCTATGGTGGGGTTGGGGTTTTTTTCAGTGAAAGCTTAACTTCAGAAAAGGACAAGATCAGAGCAAAGGAAATGACTAACTGAGAACCAGATGTTGCTACTAGAAATTTAATTTTAGAACTGGCTGGACAACATCACTTGTGAAAATAAAGCTGGTACTGGAAGGAACAGCAATTTAAAAGCTGGAGAATAGTAACCAAATAGGATTATACACTGCAACTACTGAAATTCACTCCAAATGAACTGATTTGCTCTACATTGTCTTTCAGGGTGACTTTGGCTAGATAGGGAAAATGTGTTTGGGGACTGGAGAGCATTAATATCCTGCTTTGGGTTTTGTTATTGTACAAAATTAAATATGCGCTCTAACCCAAATTAATTCTCTGAGGACTCTTTTCCAAAATATTTTCATAATCACTGTTGTGGGATTTTTATAATATTCACTATAGTTTATCCCCTATATAATACTTCTCAAGCAATGACTCCTTCATTAGCCCTATTTAACAAATCCCGAAGTATCAAACCCTTTGTACCATATCAGCAACACTAATTCTTTAATAGGTGCTGCTCCTAGGATTCTAATAGAATGAAGTCCATTAGGTATTCTGTCATCCTGGAAGCTTCTTCAATTATTTATGTGGAACTGTTTGTTGGTACTTGTGTTGCTGACAGTAAAATTCTGAAGTCAGTGAAGTTTTAAATAATCAGAACAAGTTATAATTTTAATTTTTAATTCTAATGAGAAGAGGTAGAAAATTTCCTATGTCACTTGCTAAAGATTTCTAAATAGCTGTTTTCCCAAAAGTATTCTATTTTAATTTATATATTATCTTGCTATGAGGTGAAAATGTTTGCATTGAATTTGAGCTTCTTATTTTTCTTTTTATTAAATTTATTTAATTTCTACTTTTTTTGAAAGCTTGCATTTTATTTTCTTTAAAATTTAGAATAGATTAGCAGAATCAAATTTTAGATATTGCTTTTCTCTTTTTTTTTCTCTCACTCCAGATGTTTATATCTGTTTTGTCACATGCATTTCTTTCAAAGGAAGCCTCAATTTTTACACTGGCAGGTTATTTGTGAGTTGTGTATGACAATTACTTTTACACTAATATAATTTCATGGAATTAAAACTTTAAAAATACATCATGAGGCTGAAATAAAGAACATGGAATGAAAGATCAAAACCTTTGTTATTGTCCGTAAAATCCATAGCTGGATTTTCCTCCCTCCTTGTACAAAAGTTCTAAGCTATTGACAGGGTTATGGGCAGCACCTATTGTCTCATTCCCTGCAGCAGCTGTGACAGAACAAACTAAAAGAACATTTTTTATACCTATAAATAGGGGTATGACAGCAAAAAGGATGCTTGTCTCGCATCCAAGAACAAAAAAAAAAGAGCGAGAGGAGCCTTAATTCAATAAAAACAAGTTCATTTTGGAGTACTTCTATCTCCCTCCCCTTCTCTCCCATCCCCTCCACTCCCCTCCCCTCTCTCTCTTTTTATCTTCATAGAAGACTTGTTTCTCAAAGGAAACACAGTTCCTAAACAAAATGTAGCCCTCAGTAAAAGACAGTGTCTTTGTCTCCTCAGATGTTCAGTGTGTTATTCAAAACTGAGGTATTGCAGGGCTTTGTGGCTTCTTGCCTGGTTTTTAACCCCAGAATCCTGCTTTTTTTTCCTGTCAGTCCATATGCCAGGGTTACATCTCTGACTTAGCTGAGGATGGAGTAGAAACACTGCTGACTTTCCTAATGAGGGATAAAGACTAAATTCTCCCTTAGAAATTCTTCAGCACATTTTCAATTCAATTATACTGGTTGTGCTCTATTGGTTGCATTAATACACTTCATCTATACTAAAATATCAAGGGGCAAGAGTTAAAAGTAATTAAAGATATCTAAGCAGGAAGATGCAATGAGATGTTTAGTGGGATTGTCAGGTATGTCTTATCAATTAACTTATCAATCAACAATGATTTAGAAAACCTGATAATGTTGGTTACTGAAGGACTCTGGCTAAGCTTCGCAATTTTCATTTAAGAAAATGCTGGAGTTATCTTCTACCAAGAAATTGCATTTCTCCTAATAACTAATGTGAAGAACACAAAGAGGATACTGTTTACTCTACTAGTCATCCCTTGAACCATTCCTTCATTCTAGTTTAAAAGGTTCTTTTCACTACTATTAAAAATATACTGACTTTAGGGCAAATCTCAAAACAAGAAAAATAAGAAAAAAGGTCTGTTCACAAAACTATCAAGTTATATTATTTTTCTCCTGATATATTAGTAGTGGCAAATCACCGTAAAAAATAATTAAAACCAACAAGAATTTCATTAAAACTCACAGAGGTTGGAAAATGCAGATTTTCAGTGGGAAAAAGATTTTGAAGGGCCTTGAACATGAGTCAAGCTTCTGAATGGCACATAATAAAAATTATTACTCTTTAATGTCACTTTTACTACTTTGCTGTCAGAATATCCAAATTTAAAAACAGCAGGAAGTTTTTCTTTCTTTTCTTTGACTTCAAAATAGTCAACATTTCAAAAAGCTTTGAATCTCTCCTGTCAGATCACTCTAACTGTGGGAAATGTAATATTTATTTTCTCCAATGAAGAAATAATAAAAATAAAAATCCAAACCTGATTTCCAGCTGGGCCTTTCAACAAATACTTTTCTTCCTAATTAATAAAGGCTAATAGAATTCCATTAACATTGCCAGTATTATTCAGACATCAGTGTTCCACTGAGGTTTTGACAGACTGAAATTTCTTTATAGCATTCCAAGATATTTCTCAGTTGGAAAAAAATCATCTGAAATTTTCAGAAGTTTTCGTTGGACTTGAAAGCTATAATACATAAGAAGGCTATTTTAATAATATAAATAATTTTATCATTGAAACTATTTTATGATATTAATCATATGAACATATGAACAATTGTGCGAGGGAGTGTGGTTTCAGTATGTGAAAAATTGCTATGTGATTGCTATGAAAAGACCTAGATGAGCAGAGACCTCTATCTCAAGCCTTGTGACAGAAATAAAAATTAAAGTGATTAAGTACAAATCTGATACCCTCAGAAAATCTGTTTAAATGATATTGGAAGGTGACTCTAATGCAATAAAAAAGGTAAAATGTAGCATCTAGTAAGAAGCAAGGGGATTTTGGTATTTTCTGGATATGTCATAGCGCTATATAAGCAATACCTGCTTCATGACCAATTGATTGGCAATTGTGCTTTGCAAAATATCCATTTGTGCCCTTTCAGCTCAAAAACTCAGATGAAAATAAAGTATGTGACACCAGGTTTCAATAAAACATTAAAAAATGGAAGAAGGATATTGGTGTTTGAGGATTTTTGGGCCAAGCAGACAGCACATAGGATAATTTTTAAAAGATTTGTTACAGCTTTATTGAAAATGGTTCCTTTATAATTCCAATAGTTCATAAGTTTGAATACTTTTCTCTCAGAACTTTGTAGCATCCTGAGCAGCAGTGACAGCCCCAGAAGAAATATGAAAATTCTTCTGACAGCATCTTATTTCTACTTTCTGAGTGAGTTTAGGCTATTTTCTTGCCATCTATCTATATGTTATAAATGTCTATTTTTGTCTTTTTTTTCCTTTAAATTTTGTTTAGGGTCTCTTCCACTAGTTATATCCAATACAAAGATGCTAAATTTGAAACTTACATCTAAAGTGAATGAAGTAACAAAAAGATTAATGGATATATGTTAACTCACTTTAAATAGCTCATAAATCTAAGGGTAGTGGTGTCCAGATTCGCAACTTTATTCTTAAAGAAGAAAGTAAACTATTCTTTTTCCCAGAGTAATGATTAAAAATAGACAAACCCCAGCAAAAGACCTGTGACATCAACAAAAACAAAGGCATAAAAATAGCCAAACTTGCCTGATTGAACCTCTTTGTTTGAAGTAGGAATGGTAGCTGGGTTTACACAGATAATTTTTCAATTAAATACTTCCATTTACCATAAACCAATTTGGTTCTAACACTGGATATTCTTTATATTTAAGGTGAGATTCTGTTTAGAATGATTGGTTTACTCATTTCTAATAAAATTTTAATTGGTCGCTTTCGGAATCCCAAGGATTGTTTAAACAGCAGCCTCACATGTATAAGTACGTTTTGTTGTAATTGAAATTACAATTTTCCAATAGTTGAAAACGTGTTCTGAACAGTAAATAGGTTATAAAGACCTCATTTGTAATTTAGATGTTATCTCTAAGGTTGCTAGGCCTGCATTGGGCAAGTAATTTTGCAGTTGAAAAGAGAGCTCTAGGGAAGGTTAAAACTAAACGAGGCTTAGAAAATCATTTTGCATTCCCTTGGAATTTTTTAGGATCTCAAATTGTCTTGTTCTTCAGGGAGAAATGGTGAAAACGCTCCCCTCAAAAACTGTGTATGAATGAAGACCGAGAAAGACTCCTAGACAACCCCTCCTTGGAGAAACCAGACAGTCAGGCAGCAGGGCTGAGAAAGGGGTTTGAGCTCTGCTATTGAGCACCTTGGTTTCCCCTTTTTGCAATTGTACACGTGACTATGAGAGTTCCCTACTTAGATCTCTCTTCCTGGCTGAAAAGAAACTCTCATATTCCAAACTAGGCAGTTTTGGCATCAAATTGTGTCAAAAAGTTCTTGCTTACCAAATGTTGCAACGTATTTTATGAAAATTTTCCTGATTAGAAGTTTAATTGAAACTTGTATCTCTTCGTAAAAAAGGAAAGTAAATCTGCAGCTCTGAGGGCAAGAAATAAAAGACTAAAATGGGTTCCAACCAGTGACTATCATTAGACTGAAATTTCTAAACTTCACAAATACCCTTTTGTAAAGGCTCATTCCAATTAATGCTTTGAATAACTATTTGCTTTCCTGTGTCTTGGATAATCTTCAGACTTTCCTGAAAAAAGTTGGTTTTGGATATTATTTATTTATTTGAAGTTATAGGCTCACTTTTGAAAACAGAAAGGGGATTGATTATCAATATTTTTCAAGAAAAAAAATCCACAGTGTAAAGAGAACATTGGTAGATGTGTATGGGTTTTTTTTCATTTTTCTTCTTTTTTCTTCTCCATGCTTTCTGTGTGTCTGCACAATGCTTAAAAAGACAAATTCAGCTTTGAAGGCATGGATCAGATATGGCCTTGGACAATAAAATTAATAAATTATTCTAATTTTCAAATACATTAAATATATTTGGTTTTAAAACCTGTGTTAATCAAATTTACAGTGTTCATTCACGGTCCATCCATATGCAGTTGTTGTTGTTCTTACATCTGGTAATATAAACAGTGGCAAAATAAAATAGAAATGCTGCTTCTGATGACTGTGTTACTCTTCTTTCATTTTAGGAAGTTTTTGTGTCATTAAGTTCCGTCAATTCTTAGGGCATTCTTCAAGCTAAGCTTTGCATTTAGAGCTCTGGGTTAACAGAAAGGTGCACTGCTTCTTGTGTGGTTTTCAGGCTTTCTCTTCATAAAAAGACACAGGCATTTCAAAAGAGATCAATGACTTGTGCTGAGTAACTGCATGTTCTGTTGGATTCACAGAATCATAGAATGGTCCGGGTTGGAAGGGACCCTATAGATCATTTCCTTCCAACTCCCTGCTTCTACTTCTCCCTGAAATGAAATGGAAACATTTAAAAAGATGGATCCTTCTACCTTCAGCTTAAATCTATTTTAATCCCATAGACAGGGGTTCTGCATACATCAAACTTATATTGCTGCAGTGTTCTAGTGCAAGAATGTGAAATCTGCAGAATTAGAACAAAGAAGCCTTGCTGCCATAATCTGAATGAAGAGTACACATGCTTCTCCACTAAGAGGTATAAATGTTGTCCTAAATCAAGCGATTAAAACCAAATAAATTGGTTAAAGTGGACTTCCTGCATTTTTTCTTTACTTCTCTAAACGAGTATTTGATGGAAATTCACTGAAACTTAGAATCCTTTAAAGAAAGCTCTTTCTGGGGAAAAGAAACAAACAAAACATCAGAAAAATTAAGAAAATTTTTAGTATTTTGTACCTTCTAAGTCCTACTTTTGTTTTCCCTCAAGAGACTTGTAGGTCAGGAACCTGTCAATTTTCAGTGATAAAATGGAATGCTTGGAAGGGAAGCAGTTTGTCAAGGGAGGCAAACAGGATGCTTACCAATTTAAAGCTGTTAAACTGTTACTCAAAAAATGTACTTCCAACCTTCCATCTCTTCTTGGCGTCGTTTCCCCCTTGGCCTGCATTATTGTACATACACTATAAGCACAATACACTCATTTATCTTAGATCTTGCTGTTGATATGATTCCTGTGGGTTTTGATTTCTTTAAACCAATCAGATGATTTCTCCATTTTCGTGCAATTTCTGTCCAATTCCTAATTTTCGTCTCAGACACACATGTTCTCTAACAACTGCAAGTAATTTTTTAAACCAGTATTCCCTTAATCTCTGCCTCTGTCATTTATTCCCATATTTCTGTTTTACTTAAGGATTATCGAATATCCTTGTTAGAAAAGGGTAATTTTATCAAGATCTTTGTCTGCCACTCCTTTATGCCATACTGTCTTGTCACTTTTTTAAAACTTGTTCGTGGCTATCTTCTTATAAAATTCCTCTACTCTTTTCTGCACAAGATCTCCCAAAGAATCTGATACAATTATTTTGCATACAAGGGCTTAAAATAACACAGTGTAGAGGCTTAAGCATTCAAAATAGACCATTTTTGGATTTAGAATGTTGAAAAAAATGTCAGACTGAAAGGAGTCCGTTCGTCTCGCATCCTTGCGAATTACTTGGCTTGTTGTGCCAGCAAATGTGAGGTTTAGCGGTAGGAAAAGACGGAATGGTTACCATAGAAACTGTCATACAATCCAGTGTGGTGCTTATGTTACTGTACCTCTGAGACAATACAAAGCTGCCTTCTTAATCCCTTTAGTGGTGCTGGTTGAATGGTGTATGCCCAGTAAAGTGGCACTTGTAGGTCCCTTGGCTGTACACTCTATTTTCCATCTCCTTCTCAGTAAAGTAATGGGCCTCCTACAAATGGTATGAAACAAAACCCCCAGCCCAACATTCAAAGGTAGAAACTTAGTGCTCTGCTTGAAAAACACACAACTTCCCCCCAGACTGTAATGACTGGAATTTTATGAGGTTATTTTACATCCTCCTAAAAATCTTTAAACACTAACTGATGTCAATAGAGATAGAATGAACTTTGAACAAAGCATAGGAGATGCCTCAGTGCAATTTAATTTTTCCTAAGATAATTTTATGTATTTAGTTCATTGCTTGTTAGAATCAGTGAATTTTGGGGACAAAATAAGACAAACTGCATAAAATTAAGACTTAGTTGATTGTTTAGTTGTAGAGTTTGACACATTTAACATCTGCTAGATTTAATTTAACACTGTGGAACAACTGAAAGTTGTGGTCCCAGTGGAGTGGACAGCTTCAAATTAATACAGTATTTTGCAGCAGCTTTCTGATTAGATTTTTATGTCAATGCTGTTTCATCAGTGCTTTGTATATAGCCATTAGAATTCCCACTAGAGAGGAGACTGGCATCTATATCATAGGAAAAATCTCCTAGAATTTAGGTGTAGGGAATTCTGTGGAAAAGTGTCTTTTGTTATTGTATATTGGTAACATATCCAAATACTCATTCATAAAAAGCCTAGATTAAAAAATTAATTAAGCTTGGCAACTATGACACTTGCCCAAAATGTGTGGCAAGGGAATATTTACACTGTTGAAAATTTCAAGAATTTTCATTTTCCTCTTTTATCTGAATCATGACATGTATTCAAATCTCTCCACTGTCTTTTATCTCAGGATTTTTCCTTTTCATTTGCTTGCATCTTAATTTAGGAAAGTACTGTAGCACAAACGTAAATTCTCTCAAAAGCCTTAAATTACACCTTGATCCTGAAAAGTTTCAGTTTCCAGTAGTCTAAACTGAGAATTTTGTTCTGTTGTCCTCTTGTCCAGCCCTTTTATCTATATTGGTCAAATAGTTGTAAGTCAAATGTCACTTGTAGGTAGTTATGAAAATGCTTTGGTGAAATGTAGGTTGATGCATCTCTGAGCAATAGCACAATTGAAGTGATACTGGCAGTATTTCAATGTTAGATTGTAAGTTACAAATAATATCTTTACAATTCTGTATCCTATGAAGTATAATGATTTAATATGTTGCACTTTCTTATTTGCATACACAATGTGTGTTTTAAAGGGAAAATGTGGTACTTGTGCACCATCAACAACACCTCAAAAACAGATCTAACAAATACTTGCTTTGTCCTTGTACAGCTTTCAGCATGTCTTTTTTTTTAATGAGTTTTTGGCCATTGCTTTGACTTACAGAGAAAAAAAAAATCACATTTGAATGAATCCATGACATTCTAATAGAATCCACAAATATATTTCAAAGCTAATGGGGAAAAAACAAGATATATAATTTACAATTTTACATATTTTTTGATTTTGTTCAATACCATAGTTTTCATGACTACTCTTGTAAAATTTATTCTGAAAATGAAGAGAGGGAAATGCCTTGCTCCAGATCAGGACAATGGTTCCAGCCACAAAGCAGGGCAGGCCACAGGAAAACTGCTATTCTGAAATAATGTCCTGGGTCAAAGGCAGAGAAGGGCAGAAGCTTTGGTGCTGAGCCGGTAAAACAAAGCTAATTATTTCCCTTAGGGATTTAATATTATGTTCATTTAGGTTGTAGATGCAAAGAATATTTTTCATTAAATGCTCTTCTTTTCTTTGGTATTTTAGTATGGTTAGTTAATTATGTGAGCCTGACATTTTAAATGAGCAGCTTTGAGAGCCTTCATTCTAAATTTGAGCTATTATTGTATTCACAGGTACTTCATGGACACCAAAATGTAAGTTTGTGTATTTCTCCAAAGACATTTTCTCTTTCTAATAAATCTTAAAGTCATAATAAATCACATATCTATGGCCGATTAATTGTAATACCTTAATTATAACTTTAAAAATGTAAATTCGGAGCATAATATTTTATCTGAATATCTGAAGTGAATTTACTTTGAGGATATCTGTAATATATAGCACAAAATAATAACTGTTTTCAATGTGCAAGGATATATCAGTTTTTATTTATGAGCACAACCTGCTTGCAGGTGTGCTTTTCCAATCAGGAAAGACAAGTGAAAACATAACATACATCTCACATCTGAGTTCCAAACTTTTGTTATCAAAGATCATTTGTTCATCTATCTGGGTTAATAAAAGTCAAGAAAGAATCTGAGGTGTTGCTTTATTTCTTACTTCCTCAAAGTTGGCTGACTGGAGAAGTGATGGATTTATCCATGCAGAGGCACAGGCGTAGGGCAATTATTGTACTATATCATTGTAAAATGCTCTGTGTGCCACTATACTATGAAATGATTGCAGCTTCTTCAGCTATGGCAAAGTTTTTGACATACTCAAGACTTTAAAAAGTAATATAAAAGGAGTAAGAGGAATTGTGTGTGAGTACAAATACAGAATTCTCCACTGCCATAACGCAGCACCATTAAGATGACCAACACCATTGTTAACGGCACACAGAACACTATAAAGGTCTTTTGGCCCGGCAGGTTATCTTCTTTTTTAATCTGGAGATTTATAATGAATAATATGAAAGCAGAATGGATTTGAATTGAAAGAAGAAATCTTTTTGTTATCACTTAAAAAATTAAATTATCATAAGCAGTGAGATTTATATTTTAGGTGTCATCTGAAAGAGTTTATCTGCAGGAGTATGATGTCACTAATGTCATATGGGTCTTCCTGAGCACCAGCCCAGCAGAAAGAATTACAACTTCTTTATATCCATGCAATTTACTGCAACAGCTGGTATTTCTCTGGAAGTATTTTATATGGATGTGACCTGACCACCTACTATCAGCATTTCAGAAGGAAAATTACTGTATTGTTAGTCAAAATATAATGATTCACTTTCCTTTAGTGCATTACTACTGAAATTTTATAACCCTGAAATAAAATGTAATTGAATTTGTATAGAGCTAATTGTGGAAACTATTAGTAACTTCATAGATGAATGATCTTGAAGATTTATATTTTATCCAAGAAAATGGGTTTATTTGAACAACTGTCGATGGAACTGTCTTGATGACTACTTTGGTTTACATAGAATGCAGAATATTAGAAATGAAGTTATGGAAATTTAATTAATGTTTTGCTAAAAGAGTTTTTGAAACATCACCAAATAATATGATATATATTGCTAATTTTTCCCTCCTGTACCATGGCTTACATGATAATCATGTTCTTTTAACTCTCTTAGAACTTTTATGCTTTTACTTTCTGAGGGATACTTGTGCCCAATTATCAGAATTTCAATTTTTGATAAATTGTGTAAGCGTCCTCAAATATATATTTTTTTCTGCATAATAAGGGAAAAATGAATGCTATGTAAACCCAGAATTATTTAAATGAGGTATTTGAAAATTTACATTTCATATAAAATTATGTGCTCCCCAATTTTCTGGAAATAATTTAGTTCAATAGAGAAAAAAATGTCGCAAGAAGCAAAAGGTTTTTAAATATTGCAAATATTCAAAATAAATAAATTATTTGATTCTCAACAGGATTTGAAAGGTCTCAACAATTCTCAATTTCTTTGTCTTAAAAAGTGATTTTCATGGTGTAATGCCTTTCTAAATGTTATTACATTAGTTTACATTGCTATGTTACTATTCTGATTAGACTGTAGTTACTAATAGTTCTTATTCTTAATAAATTTTGCTGAGGATGTTACACATAAATAATAGTATTAAGGTAATAAAATCTATAACATATCCATACCAAGTGAGTCAATAGTGAATTTATTAAAATTGATGAAATTATATTAATGTAGAAATTTTATGAGATTATAAAAAAGTTTTTCTTGTTATGTTCTTAGTTGTTTCAGTTTGTAATATTCTGTGAAACTGTTTGTTTTAATTGTGTTTCATTCTGTCTTCAAGCTGATGCAATTCTTAGAAAATGTCTTTATATCTCCCTTGATAAAAATTAAATTTAAAATAAATTAAAATTATAACCATAAGTTCCGTTGCAATAAAGGAAATATGTAATCTGAGACAGAGATGAGAAATATAGATTACCTTTTAAAAGGATATCTTCTAAAATACTTAATATAACTATAAAACCTATTCAGAAAATTTACTTATTTCATAAAAAAAAGTAAAACCACTAAAAGGACTTAATTTTTTTTTTTTTCACAACAAAACAAGCTAATATCTTAACTTTTTGCCGACAGTATTCTGAGATTCTATGCAAATAGAAAAACTATTCAGTCCTCCAGCACTTTTCTTAATAGTCACAGCCATAATAAGAAGTGACCACTTTCCCCAATTCTTCTTAGTTAATAAGCTTAAACAAAAAGTGAGTGCAGATTTGGAAGAAGAAAGATACCTGTGCCTATTTCACAAAGTCTTCTGGGTTCAGTACTCTCAAGCATTAATTTAACAAACAAGCTAAGGAGTGGTATGGAAGGATAGCAAATGACAGGTCTCTTAACTTTCCAAAGAACCACTGGGATTATTTGTCAGCATTAGCAGCAGTTTGCAGCCAGTGCACTTTGTAAACAATCTCAGAGCTCTCCAAAGACAGCGGCGACTTCTAATAGAGACTGCAAACATTGCAGCATTTAACCTTACTGTACCTCCTTTTGAAGGAGAAATCAAACCCTTGGGCCAATTGCCGTGGGCAGTAGGATCCCAAACCAAGCACCAGCTACTCCAACAGCTCAAACATCTGCTCTCTTGGGAAATTTCTTGTACATTTAGTTAGATCAATTTGGAACACACTTGTCTTACTATTTACATTTTTTTACAAATAATTAACCCCCAAGAGAACAAAGCAGTTTTTACCTAAGACAAGTAACAGTCAGAAAAATATTGCAAAAGAATAAAACATTATCTTCATTCCCAGTAGAACGTGAAAAGTTACCTTGTATTAGTAAAGAGAAAAAATGGGATAGTAATTCACAAAATAAAGATAAAATTATAAATAAGCCATGTCACCCTGAGGAATTAGGGGAAAATCAAAACTGTGAACCACTGTATGAAAAATTATAGGCATAGAACTAACATAAATCAGAGCAGTTCATCTCTACAGCTGTATTTTACCAGGAAAATCACCTGTTTAAGAATCCACAAGGTCCTTTTTCTCTTAAATTTGAAACTTGCATAATTTGAATTGGAAAATTCTAGAGAGATACTGTTTTCAAATAACTTGTTTATTAAATATTAAGATATGTTATTTGCTATTACCCATATAATTATTTGCAGTAAAATGCAATGTTAACAGATTCACCCCAGTTTTGGCTGCCTGTGGTCAAGGCCATTTCTGACACTGTGCAGCCATAAAACCTTCTATCAGACTTCTGTATGAACAGTTAAATTGTGAAAGTTTGTTGCATGCCCATCCTGCACCTTCAGCCAGTGCTTAGGGAGCCCTACTTATGTTCATGCTCAGCCTCAGTACCAGCCATGCCCATTCCCAGCCCGGCAGACCTGGCATCCTGGGCTCTCATTAAAATGCAGACATTCTTTTGTCATTTATCTTTATGGTGAAGGATATAAATTAATAGTAAATGTATTTCTTCAATGGCTTTTTTTCAGTACTCTTACATATCTGTCTGCTTTGAAAGGTCTCCCATCCTTCTGTGGACACAATCAGTGTCTGTAAAAGCAGCTCTGATTATTACTCTCTTTGGAATATTAGGAGCACTATATTTGCCCCTACCTCTAGTTTTTAAGATTTCGAAGAAACAGCCCCTGGATAGTTCTTCAATTCTCATGGCTTAATAGAGCATTCATCTGTTCCACCCATAGTGGTTAGTAAGACACTAAAAACCTTCCCCAGTGCAATGTCCCTTGGCATTAAGCATTTCCAACTTAAGTTGAGAAGTGTAGTATCCAATTAATGAGAATCTGGTAAACCAAGGTTCTCTTATACTGCTAGGCATTGGGGAAAGCACAAGTTGAAGTTACTGAGTAGTTTGATTAACATTCGTATAAATACAAATGTAATTCCACTAGGAACTTGACTTGAAGATACGTCTTGCCCATCAAAAAGAATTGAAGGGATCCATTTTTCAAACCCAAGATAAGTATAGGATTCAATCTCAGTAAGGGATATTTTCAAAGTGCTTGTAAAATAGCTTTAATGGAACCATCATATCTCCATATATTTTTTTAATTATATACAGAGCAAATGTATTTATAACTGATTCTAATTTCTGCAGAAATATTTTATACAGTGCATACATGTAAATATTTGAAGATATATCTTCTAGGGTTTTATGTAAGTTGTTTACCACATATCTCTCATTTCTACCTTTTATGCATGTAAAAAAGAAAATTCTTTCAGGAGAGCACATTCATGTGTTGAACTTAGTGAATGAGATTCTGAATATAAAGTACTATTTCACATGTCCATCGTTATTTCATGGACATTGCTAGAGAAGAGGGACAGCTTGGTATTTAAAATTAAAGGGCTATATGTTCTTAATCAAAATATTATTTTAAACCATTTTAAATTTCAATAATTTGAATAGGTTAATTTTGTTCAGTAAGCAGTAACAATAATGGTTATAGTCTCTCAGTAGAGCAACAGGCTCCCTGTGCATTCTCTGCTTGGTTATTTTTTTTTCTTACTTGAATAGAGGACAGCATTGCATACATGCTTAAATTGGTCACAGCAATCCAGTGGCTGAGTATGAGAAGCTTAATACCATCAGCTGCAAGCTAATTTAGAGAATTCAGCATTTAGACATTAAAAAAAGGAGAATAATTATATTGGTTTTGTGTGGCTAAAAATTTACCCTATTATCCAGTCTCCCATGAAGATGGATTCACATGGATGGATACTTGTATTAGAACATGACAGGCATATTCCTTCTTACATTCTTGCAGTCTCCAGTTATTTTGAACCCTTTTCTGGTCCTCTTGAGGTTTGTATGTTTCTAAAGTCCTTGACTCTCTCTGCCAACAATTCATCAAAGTGGCCCATGAAAGCACATAAGATTTTTCTGCCAAAAAAAGTCCTTTGGTGGTGACTTCTATAGGAATACTTCCTGTTGAAAAAATAGCCTTTTTTAAAATTTATTTTTGTTCTGAACATAGTATTGAGGTGCTTTGGTTGAGCATTTGTTAAATATGTTCAGATCCACTTTAGCAAATACTTAATTTCTTCCTCCATTTTGGTTTTAGGATTCAATTTTCTGTCACTGAAAACCAGGAACGTTATAGTAAAATGAGTAATAGTGGTGTAGTAAATTGAGTAGATAAGCATCTGAGGTATTATTATACAGCAAAATGAAAAGCTAAGTGTGGCATGAAATATATTCCAGTTAAATGATGATTCTTATTGAACATTATAACCGTTTAGGTTGGAAAAGACCTTTAAGACCATCAGATCCAAACATTTACCCAGCAGTGCCACGTCCACCAGTAAACCATGTCCCTAAAGGTTTGTTTGTTTGTTTCCTGAATTTGAACTATCCAAAAGGAGGAAATGATCTGTCTAACATGAAGACAAAATGATGTCCCAGTGTTTCACTGCTGATAAGAAAGTTTCATTATCATTGATAAGCACTGCCTACTCCAATAGGAGATTTTTAATAGAAGAATCCCAAAACTATTACTGTCACATCTGTGTCAGCCTCGATGATTGGCTCAAAATACAACTATCAGAAAAATTGGTATCTAATAAATATGCATAGATGTTTTCATCTTCATTCTTTTCTTTCTCAATGAATAAATGAATTAAAAGACAATACTATTTGCCTGTTGCCCTTGAGTTAAGCTACAGAAATACAACTTAATTAAAAAGACTTTTGGCAGTAAGACTGATTTACATAAGGGTTGGAAAGCCAGAAATAACAGCTGTTCAATAAGAGAAAATGAGCTGGCTTATAAAGAAAATGGACTCCATTACAAAACATGCTTGTATTACAGGATGTGAGAGGAAAATGGAAGTACTGGTCCATATACTGCACAGAAAAAGTGTATTTCCTAAGTAAGTAGGAGAGATGTTCAATGAAACAGCCATTAAAGACAGGAGTAAATAAGAAGAGAAATGCCTCATACAACTAGGACTCAAATTATTTTATTATCAGAAAATGATGGGAAAATTAAAAGACAGCTGTATATTTATTCTTTGCACAACCAGCAATTTTAGAAATCATTGGTGTTTTTAAAAGTAATACTTTCTTTCATCCCCTTTCTTTCCTGCCAAGTACAGGATTAAGATATTTACTAAAATTATGATGAAAGCTGTTTTTGTCAAAATAAATTAACAGCAATTGTCCTGGTGATACACATTTGCTTTCATGTTAGCAGAAGATAGAAAAGTTTTAGAGACATCAAAAACCCTTACACTGTCTTAGTAACACTAAGGTGGCTACTACTGTCAAATAATCAAAAAATGTTGACAGCATAGCTATTCATGAACTTTAAAAACAACTAAAAAATTAAAATAAAGTTTCCAGGCTATATTTCTACTCATTCCATAATCCTATAAGTTATTATGTTTACAAGGTATTTCACTGATGTTAGTTTATTTTTAATTCCACTCTCTCTGAAAGCTTCTTGGATAATGTATTTCCTTTATAAATGCCACCAGTACTCTTGCATCAGGTTCAGAATCAAAAAAACCCCCAGGAAATAAGTAATTTTACTTCTATTCTGTCTTGAGGCAAAGGTTTAGTGGTGTATGCTCTGTGAAACTTAAAGGAAGAAATGCTTAAAGGAAGAAATGTGGCCTGTATAATACTACTGTTGAATGACTTTGAGCTGCTTACAGAGGAGATAAAAATCTTGCAAGTATTCAGTGATTGCTCTCTTAGAGTTAAATGTGCAGCTTAGGAAGAAGGAGGAAATCCTAGCATAAGTTTGTAAGGAACATTTTAAATGTCAGTTTCTAAACTCGCCTGTCAGAACACAGAGAGTACTGGATAGGTTCTTTAATTCCTAGTTATCAGAGAATCATAGAACTGGGTTGGAAGGGAGCATAAAGATCCTATCATTGCAACCTTCTACCATGAGCAGGGACACATTCCATTAGACCAGGTTGCTCAGAGATCCAACCAACCTGCTCTTGAACACTTCCTGGAATGGGGCATCCACAGTTTCTCTGAGCACCCTGTGCTGCCAGTGCCTCACCACCGTCACAGGGAAGAATTCCTTCCTAATATCTGATCTAAACCTACTCTCTGTCAGTTTGAAGCCATTCCCCCTTGTTCTGGCACTACATGCCTTTGCCAAAAGTTGCTCTCCAGCTCTTGCAGCCTCTTTGGGTACCAGAAGGCGTCTTCTATAATGTCTCTCCACAACCTCTTCTCAAGGCTGAACAGCCCCAATTCCCTCTGTCTTTCCTCATAAGAGAGGTGCTCCAGCCTTCTGATCATCTTTGTCGTCTTCCTCTGGACTCGTTCCAACAGGTCCATGTCTTTTTTGTGTTGGGAGACCTGGAAGTGGATTAAGCACTGCAGGAGAGGTGTCACAAAAGCAGAGTTACCTCCCTTGGCCTCCTGGTCATGCTCATTTTGGTGCAGCTCAGGACACAGTTGGTCTTCTGGGCTGCAAGAGCACACTGCTGATTCATATTGAACTCTTCCTCCAAAAACACCCCAAACACCTTCTCTCCACAGCTGCTCACAATCCATTCTTTACCCAGCCTGTATTTGTGCTTAGGATTGCCCCAACACACTTTGCACTTGGCCTTGTTGAACTTCATGAGGTTCACACAGACCGACTTCTCCAGGCTGTCCAGGTCCCTCTGGATCCATCCCTTCCCTCCTGTGTGTGGCTGCACCACACAATTTGGAGCTGTCAGCAATTTTTCTGAGGGTGCCTCAATCACACTGCCCACATCACCAACAAAAATGTAAAAACTTGCTTGTCTCAATATCAACTCCTGAGCAATACACAAAAAACCCACCAAACCTAAACAATTAAAAATTCAAGTGCATAAGTTTGAAGTGAGTAAAAAATAAACAAAACTGCCAGTCAGCAGGCAAGAGTCAGACAGAGAGAAATACTAAAATGACTGTTTATTTGGAGGAAAATTGGCCCTACAGCGAGACAGAAGAGTCACAAATAGCAAAATGTACATGCAATGTTAAAATTGGAAATTTTAATAAAGCCTTCTGAAATGGTACGATGACCCATCATTGTTACAATTTTTAGGTAGGACACCTCAATGTTATTAACTTCTTGAGCCTTTATTGACAGTGACTGCAAGCTTAAATCTTAAAGTCAGTCTTGGTCTGTTTTGCTACACTGTTTGGAACTTCTTGTCACAGGAGATTTTGATAAACTGAACACATGACCTGGAAGAGACAATTAAAAATGTTTATCTTATTATAGCGATGAAAACCCACAGAAGTGATGTAAATAGCAAGCACGAATAATTGCTTCCATTCTTTTCATCTGGAGGGATTTCCAAGGCAACTTACAGCCAGAGCTGAATGCTATGCTGAAGTGGCTGAATGATTCCCAAGTGAATCCGGGAAAAGCAAGCTCTGATAGATCTGCAATTGTCTGCATGGATATAGTGCTAACAGAGACCTCTGACATTGTTTCTAGAGGGCTCATTATATCATACACAAAAGACTGAACAGCTGCATTGCCATAGTGATGTATATGGGTAGCACTAGACTAGGGAAAAACAACTGTAAATGTAATAAGCCACTTCTTATAAAAGTAGATATGATTAAGGATCACACTTAAATCCCTTCCTTTTTAATAATTCTGATTGTCAATAAAACTCAGGGTTTGAATAAGGAAGATCCTTGATTTCCTGAAATGTTATATTGTGCTGCCAAGACAATCTGGAGAGAATTATATAGCCAGAACACAAATATGGAGGAGCACTGTCTCCTAATGATGCCATTCACATAAAAGACATCTAGGAAGATAAACTTGTCCAGCCTAATTAATGACCTAAATTTCTCCTTGTCTTTTCATCTTCCCGAGTTTGTGACAGTTGCTGACCCTTCTTCCCTCGGCAATTATTTCTTTTTTAGCTGCTCACGTAAAGAAGAAATTAAAATGCAGCAGTTGTATCGTGTACACAAACATTTTTTTCCCTATGGCTGGATATGTAAGATTTGAGATGGTAAATAGGTTGTTATTGTCTTCTGTCACGGAGGTGCTGGGTAAATCTACTTATGATGCCCGTAAAAACTGTGTTTACAAAACCCTCAGAGTACTTGTTTGTTTAATGTACTCTCTGCTATCTGTGTATCAGCAGTGATAACTGCCCACACAAAAGAAATCTAATACACATAGCGCCAAGATACAGTTTATGAAAATTTAATCAGAAAATACTCATAATTAATTAAATGGATGTGAAATCCAGCAGCATACAGTAATCATGGAGATCTTGTCTCTGCTACCCAGCAGAGATAGCAGTGATTGGTTATGTGTAGCATAACACAGGAAATGTCAACAAGATAGAAAATTACTACCAGCATTAAAAAATTATCTAACCTACAGACAGCTTCAGTAAAATAAGTTTTAAGATATAAGTGTGAATTGAAGCATTTTCTATGCAGAAATGCATATGTGTGACTAGGAATGGGTTGTGATCTCAAGTACTGCACATTTGCACAAGGATCTTCAGATGACAGGTGGCAATGCAGTTTATCTCTCCATTTCCAACGTATTTTCTATCCATATGGTAGGTTTTTGATAAGTACTCTCAATGGCTTACACTAGCTGATGTATACAATTTCTTTTTAAAAAAATAAAAGTCTTTCAAACATCTATTCATAGTAATGTTCCAAGAATAATTGTTATGGAAGTGTGGTATTTGTTTTACAGTTCCTCCTTCAAGACTATGAAGGGTGAAGATGACATATTGCAGAGGAAAATCAAAGAAATCTGGGAATTGCAAAAGCTAATAAATAGTACACCAGTGACAGTCCTCTTCTAGTTGATCTTCTGATGAACATGTCTCCTCTACATAACCAGTGTATCGTCAATACTTCAAATCTCTTGCACTTTGTGTTACCTCATGACTTACGGTCTGCGACGGAAATAATTAATAGTAGGAAAAAAGAGATTTTGAAACAGAGAGGAAAGGACAAAGTAACTGATTTAAAAGCAAGCTCTGCTGTATAAGCAATTCTTTAGAAGTTTTGATGAAAACGTAAGCTCTGAAAATAGTTACAACATTCTTGTATCACTATGTGTGTAAACAGAAGAACCGCAGTGTAAAGATATGGGTTAGCACAACTTATCAAGTGGCCTTTGTGACTTCCTACAGAACTGAATTTAAATTACTTTAGAAAGTGGATCTAAAGTTGTTTGGGGGTTTTTTTTTGGGTCTTTTGGGTTTTTTCTTGTTGTTTTTGGGGTTTTTTTTGTTTGTTTTTTTTGGGTTTTTTTGTTTTGTTTTGGTTTGGTTTTTTTTCCTGTATCAAACCCTTATAATTGAAAGACAAATTTCAGCTTCAGTGTTGGATAACCAAAGCACTGACATAAACAGGAGTGGAAAAAGGTTAGAAAGACCTGTGAAAGTCTTTTAAACTAGGAAATTAGTAAAAAGTCCCGAGGTATAAAATCATAGGTAGCAATTTTTGTAAAACAATACTTTAAAAAAAACTCAGTCATGATTAGGCAACAAAACCATACACCTCATATTGGTTTAAACTCTAATATTTTGTAGCTGTAGTTTAAGAGACTGATGTTTGGAGCTGTTTTATTCTGATAATGGCTTTTTTTTTTTTGTGATATGCATGCCTAGTGGTTTTTGCAATTTTTTTTTCAAATAATATGAATAGTAAGAAGCTGAGGAAATAGTCATTTTGAATTGTGCTTTCCCTGTCATATTTCGTCTGAGAACTACCATCAAACTTTAATATTCCTGTAAAATATTAAAAGAAGAAGAGTTGAAAATTCTGCCTGCATCTAAATATGGTTTTCTTTATATTAAAGTTTTTCAGGTTATATTTTGTTTGCATCAAACTTAAATAAAGCTAGACATCCTGTTTTGGAGGTGCGAATCTGCTGCATTAAAATATCTACTCTCATTATAACTTAAATCTTGAGTTTCATTTCCTGCATTTATTGTCTTTCCAGACCATATATATTGTTTTTCTTGTCACATTTTAAAGAGAAGTGCAGTGTGTTGAATAAATCTTCTCAAGTGTCTTTTAGGTATTCAAAGACAAAATTCCTTGGATTTATGGAGTCATGGGGAAGGTTTAGAAACTGGTCAGGCTTTGCAAGATGTACACCTTTCTTTTACATCATTCTTCAGACCTTATCACCCCACGTGCCACTTTAGACAACATACAGCCAGCTAAAAAAGAGAGATTAGACTGCATTTTGAAGCTCACTTTCTATTTTTTACTTTTCATTTTAATATTTTGTTTCAATGTCTGAAAGAACAGACTTTGAATGGCCACTAAGTTGTTATATGCGTACACAAGCAAACATAATTTCCTTTGAAAAAAGACTTTGCAGCAAAGCATTCGCATTCGGTAATGTAGCAATGGAGTGCTTGTGTTGTCTGACTTTGTGTTTGATTCCCTGACCTAGTGATTTCTTACATGTATTATTTAGTGAGGATACATGCTCACATGCTGAATCTACAATTAGAGAGACATGTTGTGAATTATCCCTAAGGTTATATTCCACCTAATGATGTAAATTCCTCTTCTTCACACTGAGATGTACATCCAGAATGTCCCTGTGATTTTTTACTAGAATGGTGTAACTGCCTCATCCCTGGAAGCATTCAAGGGCATGTTGAATGGAGCTTTCAGCAACCTGGTCTAGTGGGAAGTGTCCATGCCTGTGCCAGGGGGATTGGACCTAAATGATCTGTAAGATTTTTTCCAACCCAAACCATTCTGTGAATCTGTAATTTTATGGAGCTCTTCTACATAATAAAAGCACACAAGTGTTATTGTGCAGTTTTACACTAAATGAATAATTTATATCATTAACCCAAAGAAAAGGGATAGTTTGAAGAAAATCACCCGTTAAAATACTTCCTGTTTAAATAGTTAGTGAAATAATTTTAAAAACTAGTTTTAAACTTTTTTTTCTTCTAATATGTAAAAATTCTAAGGTTGTCATTCGACTAATCCTTGATTGAGTTCAGCAGTAAAAGACGAGGAGGACACAAATATGGTTCAGCAGTAGGAATTTAACTTCTGAAATGCCTTCTCTTTTCTTCACCATTGACCATAGAAATCACAAAGTGTTGACAAGATATCACAGGACATTCCTTTATCATGAATAAATTCTGCTGCGATTGAATTATTTTTCAAGTCTGCTGCACAAAATTGCCAAAGGAACAAAAGAAGCCTCTGTGAAATTATTGTTTATGACTTGCAGATAGCAATGCTAGCTTCTACGAGTATTTTATTTGGAACTGAAAATGTCTGAGGACTTTGTAGTTTGATTACCAAGTTTTGATACGTAAATTTGATTTCTTTTTTTTTTTTAATATTAAATACTATACTAAGTGAGGATCTTGTCTTGATCTGACCTGACTTTTTGTTCCTTTTTTAGCATTTCATTTGATCTTCTTCTGGAGATTAACATATTACAAGCAAAAAAATATTTTGGAGGCATCATGATGTTGTAATTGAATTTGTCTGTCTATCTCTCTGTATATCTATCAGAGGTTGCTGTGGTGGGATGATTAAAAGACTGACAAGATGTAGAAGAATGGCTCTCTGAGCAAGGACATACAGAGCTAAGCTACGTGCACAACCCAGGTTTCAGTGGTTGTTGAGCGGTTTCTCAGAGAAAATGGATACTGATAGCAGTTTCTCAAGGGAGCTGCTCATTGGAATGTGCACAACCTAGGCCTCAGCAACCTTGATTATCCTGAATAAGCAAGAAAGAAGAAACAAAGTCACTGGTAGGAAAATAACAAGATGGAAAGACAGGATGGGAAAACAGAAGCATGTAACCACAAGAAAAGAATTATGAAAAAGCATGATTGTTTAGCTATAGCCACTCCATATTAATTACTATATGCGTAATAATAGTTATTATCCAATCATCAGTTGCTATGTGGCTCTTGAAACAGATAGCTAATGTATATAACCAGGCCTATAATAATCAATAAATGGAGTTCCACCAATAACTCTATGAGTACGTGTGGTTCATCCCGGCAACTCTCCACAACAAGACAGGACAGTTTTAAACTATAAAACTCAACTTTAACTACATTCATTTATTGGAGGCATTCTTCTTGCTAAGGCTTAATCCTTACATGTCATCATCACTACCTGTACAAAACTGTTAGTATTCGATAACCATTTTCTGCATTAACTGTGAGTCTGCTGGCAATGATGCTGCACAGCCAGCACTGACGGCTGCTGTCCTTACTTGTCCTGGGTTCCTATTCATCGAGGTCAAGGTGATCTGCCTTGAGAGTTCCTCAATGAGACAAGTCAAGCAAAATGGATTTGTCTTCCAATTTTCTGCATTGATGCCTGATACTTTTATCCCGTTGCCTTGTTTCCACCCCTAAAAGAGGGATTTCTTCTGCTCCCCACACTGCTTATTTTGTTCCTTGGGCTACAAAGATGATGAGGGGACTGGAGCATCTCATGAGGAAAGACTGAGGGAGCTGGGTGAGTTTCAGCCTCAAAAGGGCGTGACTGAGAGGGGACCTCATTCCTGTCTGTGAGTGTCTGCAGGGAGAGGTCAGAGCATGGACCAGGCTCTGCTCAGTGGTGCCCAGCAATGGGACAACGGGCACAAACGGATGCGCAGTAAGTTCCATCTGAACATGAGGAAGAACTTCTTCACTGTGCAGTGACCACACACTGGAACAGATCACCCAGAGAGGGTGTGGAGTCTCCCTCACTGGAGATAGCCCTGAACCCTGTGGATGTCATCCCAGGTCACGTGCTCTGGGATGAACCTGCTTGAACAGGTTTCAACCTGATCCATTCTGTGACTCTGTTTTCCTCCATCTTGCCAAACATCCTTGTAGTGCTTTTTAGCAGGATGTTCTGCCTATTTTCACCCTTTTCTCCTATGTGGTGACTTTGTTGCTCAGTTGCCTTGGAGGTGTAGCTATTCCCCTCCCTCTTGTGCTTCTCACATTCCTCATATGCTAATGTATATCTTTGTGTGGCTATGCCATCCCAACACTGTAAAATGCTCACATATTGCTGTTGGCTGCACCGCTTTAGCGTGCTTACTTTCAAGTTCAAGGCAAGTCGATATATTAATTCTAAACCAAATAGTACATTTATAATTGATATGCATCACTGACCTTTGCATTGGCTACAATGACAAGGTCTGCCAATATTTATAGATTAAAACCATTGTTTGCATTTAGAGTGTCAATGTAAACTAACTTCTTGGCCAGGAGACAGTTCAGTTTGGAAAAGTTTATGGAGGCCTCCTATGTCAATATCCATGATGAGATATGAATTAGAATTAACTGTTGACTTTGGCTGTTGCTTGTCTTTCTTTCTTTCCTGACTGATATGTTAGTTCAGGTATTTTTTATTTGGGTAAATATTTGTCTTAAGAACAGCTGTTTCCTTTTCCTTCTGCCGTGGCAACATAACTTGCATTTGCCTCTTCAGCCTTTCATCAGGACACTGGCTTACTTTTCTTAGGAATCCCTACGCTACTTTTACTCTGTGCATAAACCTTAAGGTATTTTCAAGAGGAAGTTCAGAATGTTTTGCTAAATTCATTCTGCTGTCATTGATTTTCTAAACCTTCTGGCTGACTAGTCTTCCCTTTCCCTACTCAGCAGCTTCTCTTGCAGAAAATTTCTCAGTTTCTCAAGGGAAGAATTTTTTAGCCTTTTACAACCTTCCACACAAAATTCCTTACATGACCATTCTAAAGGACCTCCTACTATAGTTCCCTATTTTTCAAAGTCCCCCAATCAGAAATTGGAAAAGCAAATAGCACAAATAAAATAGATAAGTACTGTTTTTAAAAGATAGCCATGGTATAAATAATGTTTTTCCTTGTATTGTCATAACCTTTGGAGAATTCATTAAGGGCCTTCCAGTTTCTGAGAAACTATTCAGTCTGTGCTCAAAGTAGGAAATTGCTAATGAAATGCAATGGCTTCTCCTAATTCCTAAATATTAACAAAAGGGAAAGAATAAAAAAAAAATCATATTTTCAGAATGCTAAAATAAAAGCAGATTTTAATATAAACATGGTATGTTTTTTAACATAAATTATTAAAAATGCTTTCCAAAAATTTTTTATGCACATATGAAAAATCTATTTTGAATGCATAAAATGGTCAGTAAATAGGCATAGGCAACACTGGTGATAATTAAAATAGATTTTAAAAGCACAATTCTGTTTGCAGAATTGCTAGTATACAATCAATATTTCAATTTGCAGGCTACAAAAACTATAAAAAAAATCTTCAAATTCTTCTAAGAACTTCACAGAATGTCAGATTCATGATATGCTTTATTCGGCCTCCGGACAAGGGTGACTTATGACTGAGCTTAATCCCTTACTTGCTAACACATATCTTGTGGTAAAGTAGCAAGATTTCCAGCAAGTCAGGGAGGAAATCCTGTCCCTCACTATCCTGTGAGGCACATCTGGAGTGCTGTGTCCAGTTTTGGGCTCCTCAGTCCAAGAGAGACATGGAGCTCCCGGAGGGGGCCCAGTGGAGGTTACAGAGATGATGAAGGAATGGAGCATCTCTCTTATGCGGAAAGGCTGAGGGAGCTGGGGCTGTTCAGCCTCGAGAAGAGGCCACTGAGAGGGGCCCTGATCCGTGTCTGTCAGTGCCTGCAGGGAGGGGTCAGAGCATGGAGCAGGCTCTGCTCAGTGGGGCCCAGCAAAGGGACAAGAGGCCATGGGCAGGAACAGATCTACAGGAAGTTCCACCTGAATGTGAGGAAGAAATTCTTTCCTGTGCAGTGATTGAGCATTGGAACAGATTACCCAGAGACGGTGTGGAGTCTCCCTCACTGGAAATATTCCAGAACCATCTGGATGCAATCTTAGGTCAAGTGCTCTGGGATGACCCTGCTTGAGCAGGAAGGTGGGAGCAGATGACTCACCATGGTCCCTTCCCATCTGACCCGTTCTGGGATTATGTGATTCTGTGATACAGACAGACTGTTGAAATTAGACCAGGAGTTTCTTTGCTTAGTCAAACTGAATTTTAGCTGTTTTGCAAGGTTGTGAAGTAGGTGGAAATTATTAGCGGTACTGGGGACAGGTTTTGTAAAGTGATTCTATGAGTCAATATTTGGTGTTCTAGGAAGATAAGTAGTATGGCTAAGGAAGATGGTAATGTGACAAAAGGATGTTAAAGTATTTTTATACTGTTCTTATTCTCTGTTCATGCGAAGACCAATGCTGTCCTTGGAGTCTGTCCACATTCCCTTTAGCCCTAGTCTAGCATAGAAACAACAGGTCTAACACTGAGTTTTACAGTGTCCCATAACTCACAGCCGGTTCTATTCTTGCATTTCTTTCACCTTCCTATACCTGACCCACACAACCAACTTTGGAAAGAAGCTGATATGGGAATTTACTTGGGAAAATGCTGAAGCCTGCCCAGGCTGCTATAGCAGGACATAATTCATAAAACATACATAAATCTTTCTAAAAAGAAATGCTTTTCCTGCTCAGAAAAGGACAAGAGATTTCTGACAGGAGAGAGCAAAGGAGGAATAGTTCCTTCTGAAGAACTACTTGCAAATTGTTTCCAATTTTCTGCAAGTATAGGTCTTCCAGTCTATTCTGTTATTGTAAAAGAAGTGCCGTTTGCTACACGATCAAGGACAAGATTTGTGTTGCAGTTCTCAATATTGCTGCAGTAAGAGTAATTTGGGTTATTTCTTATGGTTTGTGTTTCAAAAGATGATATTCAAACAAGTGCTGGACTATTTCAGATTCCAAGTAATTTACTTTCCTACAAGTAAAATAGCCCAATAAATAAAGTAGTTGAACCTCACATTAATTTAGTCAATGGTTTGTAAAGTTATTTTGAAACTAGCATCCTAGCTAAAAAATTGTTGCCTGGAAAGAACTCTCCCGGCAATACGTCTCTTTATGAGCACTGGTATGGAACTAGTATCTAAAAGAAATTTGTATTTCAGTGCATAGACATTGTTTAATCAGATTTATCAGGCTTTATTCTGGTGTCTGTGATTCATATGTAGCCATACTCAGCAATCAAATTTATTTCAGACCCATCATTGTTTTTTTCTTTAGGTTTAGGTTTTTTCTTTAGAAAAAAACCTTAGTAAATGAATCCTCAGCCTGTGAAGTTAGGATTTAAATATAGAAAATAATTTCATTTGCTAGAGTATCTGACTTCATCAACCATTGTTAGTTTGTATTAAATAATAGTATATGAATATTTTTAAACATTTTAATATTTTATCTCCAGAGACTTTAGATGTTAAAGTAAGAAAAGCAAAGGAGAAATGCTTAGAAGCAAACACTCAATAAGAACCATTTTACAAAAGATGTTTATAGTCAGCAACCCAACAGAAGGAGAATTTACCCCAAAATATTCCTGAGAGCTGAGGAACATCATCACTAGTAATTTCCTGGGCAAACCTGCTTATTCTGCAGGTGAATATTTATGGGCATTTTTTATGTGACAATGGATGCTTAGTAATTGATACTTTTCCTAATCCTCTCTTTTTAAAAAATTATCTGACTTTCTTTTGGTTTAGAGCAGCAGGGCTACTAATGTTTTGTTTTCTCTATGGGATCCGCCATCTCAATGTTACAGATTTTGTTTTGGTTTAGATGTTCACATAACTCTACCTTTCAAAAGTAATGTATATGAAAGCATTACTGCTTATAAGTGACCTTCTCAGAAAATTTACTGAAGTATGTAAAATTATTTTAAGTTCTCAAAGTACTTGAGAAATATGTCAAGATATGCTTAAAACCTTTTAGACCTGCAGACACAAGGTGGTAGTATCAGCCTTTAGTAATAATTGTTTAGGGTGGCATTGCTTTTAGGTAATAGCCTTTGTTCCCTCTCCTTTCCAAAGAAGGGCTAGAGAAAATCCTTTGATTGGGTCCTGCTAACATTCAGTGTGTATCTCAAACTACTGATGCATCAATGCAGTACAAACTGGTAAATTACAGATATGCAAATAAAATCAAAGTAAGGATCTTCATATCTCCCAGCAAGCTAGAGAAACTGTATCTTTTTCTGGTTTGTCACATTTCGTCATAAATTCTTAGAATTTTGAAGAGAAGAGTGAAAAATAAGGCATTTCAGACAAACAGATTACCTTTAAAAGACTATGTTTGCCATGAAATATGGATCTCATACTTCTAGCATTCTGACAAATGATCAAGTCATGAATAATTTGTTAGGAAACTGCAGGCATTTTATTCCGTAGAAATCTCACAAAGAACAGGGATCTTGATTGATAGATGTTTTTAACCCCTATATTTTGCTGACCATCTTCTAAGAAAAAAAAATCACTCTTTATGAATTCAGTAAGAAAAAGACTAAGTAAGAATCTACTTAGAATTTGTCCTTTTTTCAGCAAGAATATTTGCATGCTTTTAAAATTATTCTCCAATATTCTATGTCATTATACTCTGTTTTTAAGTGAGATTCAAGGTCAAGGCATAGACTTGACATTTAACTTGTTCTGAGGGATTGTCTGTAGTACAGGATCATATTCATACAGGCACACCAAATTGTGGCAGCTCATCCCAGGTATCACTTAATACTCTTGTACTACCTCTAAGAAATGTCAGGATTGCAGAATAGTGATTTTTTTTCCCCACCAGTTTGTAGTGGTGGCTGCTCTTTCACCTCCAGTCTCCTCAACTCCAATATATCAAAATACCAATATATTAAAGTTCCATTCATTCCCCTTCAGTTGAAACATGTAGAAGAGGAGATGGTCAAGTCTTTGTTAAAATACGAAGATGGCAGAATGGTCAGCTGGAGCATGTTGCTTAGGACTGTGTGAAGTCAGGTTTTGGGCATGCCTAAGAATGGAGACTCCACAGCCTCTGTGGGCAGAACTTGTTCCAGTGTTTGACCACTTTCTCAGGGAAAAAAAATCTTCCTTATTTTTAAATGACATTTAAATATGAAAATGAAATTTAAATGATATTTCCAGTTTTGTGCTCATTGCTTCTTATCCTGCCACCAGTGAGAAGAGTCTGGCTCCCTTTTCTTTATTCGCACCATCAGATATTTATACACATGCATATGATTTCAGAAAATCTTTTCTGGTCCATGCTGAACAGTTCCAGACCTTCCAGTCCCTCTTTGTGGGATAGATAGTCCAAGCCTATAACCTGCTTTGTGCCCCTTCCCTGAATTTGTTGCAGTGCACACCCCTGTCTTTTACTGGAGAGCCCAGCACTGGACTCATCATCCGGATGTGTTTCTCCAGGGCTAAGGAGATGAGAAGGAGCACCTCACTTCACCTGCTGGCAGAGTTCTACCTAATGCGGCCCAAGATACTGTTGGCTCTTTGCCACAATGGCACATTGCTCGCTCATGGTGAACTTTCTGGGAGCTGCCCCAAGCACTTTTCTGCAAACCTTCCACTCAGTCAAAATCCCAGCCTGTATGGGTACTTGGGGTTGTTCTTCCCCAAACACAAATCTTTGCATTATGAATTTCTGAAGGTACTTCTGCATCGGTTTCTCAAGCCTGACAATGGCTGTCTGAACATCAGCACAACCATCTGATCTACCAAACACTCCTTTTTCCCCTATGCAGTGCTCCTGCTACCTTTTATTTATTTCCTGGGATCTGCCATTCTGGAGCTTAAAGAAGGTGATTTTTGGAAATCAAAGAGATATATATTTTTTTTCCCCAGGGCCTTATCCCATGCATTTCTTCCAATCAGCTTCCTAAACAGACCTGCTTTCCTGAAGTTCAGGACTGAAATATTCTTATTTGCCTACTGACTCCTATTCAGACATCAACACTGCAGCCAAAGCTGCTCCTAAACTCCACATCTTCAGCCAGTTCTTCTTTGTTGATGCAGTTTTTGCTTTTCATACTTGAAATACCAAGACTGACAATAGAAATTAATCTTTCATTATAGTGAAGATCTTCTATGCTAGACTTATCTTTCAGCATTGAAATGCTTCTAACAATCTGACTTCAGATGAAGATACATAGTCTAATAAATACTATGCAAAAAACAAAAAAGGTTTATCTTGTTTGTATTTCAATTATTTTTCCATGAATTTTTGATGCAGATGATGTTCAGTCAGCCACTCCCCATGTGTGTGTGTGCGTGTGTGTGTGTGTGTGTGTGTGTGTGTGTGTGTGTAACATGATAATATGGCTTGATTGCTTTTCTGCCATGAGTTTATCATTTCTTCTTTACTCATATGTCAAGGTGTACTGGTTTTGGCTGGGGTAGAGTTAATTTTCTTCCCAGTGGCTGGTGTGGGGCTGTGCCTTGGATTTGTGCTGAGCACAGAGTTGACAGAGATGGTTTTTTTGTTGCTGAGCAGAGCTTACACAGAGCCAAGGCCTTTGCTGCTTTTCATACTGTCAGGCTGGCAAGGAGGTTAGGGGTGCTTGGGAGGTTGGGAGAAGACACAGCCAGGACAGGTGACCCCAACTGACTGAAGGGATATTCCAGACTGTATGGCATCATGCTCAGTATAGGAAAGTGGGCAAAGAAAGAAGAAGTGGGGGCTGTTCAGAAGGATTATGTTCATCTTCCCAAGTCACCATTACATATCATGTGCTCTCCCGGGGATGCTGAACACCTGCCTGCCTATAGGAAGCAGTGAATTAATTAATTGTTTTCTTTGCTTACACCTATGGCTTTTGCTTTTCCTGTTAAACTGTTTTTGTCTCAATCCAGGAGTTTTCTAGCTTTTTCAACCTCCTGGTTTTATCCCCAGTCTCACTGATGGGGGAGTGAGATGCGTGGTGCTTGGCTGTTGGCTGGGGTTAAATCATGACAGAAGGCTAAAAATGAGAAGTGCCAGGTTCTCCTAAATGAATGTTATGAATCTCAAGGATGAATTATCTGTGACAGGATGATTGAGGAATAGTCAGAAAATGGCTGAATAAGAATAGCTCCTGGAAAATCAGCCCATCAGCTTGATGACTGAGTTTTAATTAGAAATCTTGAGTGTTTTCTGTAGAACTTTGTTTGAGCTATTTATAACTTGTATGACTCAATTAGGTGAGAATTAGAAAAAATTCTTATTTATCTCTAGGTTAATTTTGGTTTAATTAGAGATGAATTATGAGTATTAGAATGGTAAATATTATCAAACCTAGGCTATCTTCTGATATAGGGTCTGAAAAATACTTGGATTTTAATATTATAGTATTTCAGTAGGTATAGTGGAACCTCATTTCTTAAGCAGGGAAATTCTGCTGTTGTAGGGTTTTTTTGCATTCCCACTGTGTAGGCTAAAACTAGATTTTAAGATGCTCCCAAAATAAAACTGGAATCCTGCTAAGTGTGAGAGCTAGACATTCTAAAACAGGGAGAGCTAGAAATTCTAGAACACTGTGGAGATTTGAAGATCTAGGTCTTGAGTTCCACATCCAAGCCTTTTGATTTAAACCATTTCTGAGCAAAGCAAAACTACAACAGCTTTAGCTTGCAGCACTAATATTGTGAGATGAAAGAAATGCTAAGATTATAGACAGGCATTATTTCTTACAATTCAGACTTAAATGAATCAATACTTTGTTCTTAAATTGTATTTTCACTATAAGAGAGAGACTGCCAACTTTCATCAGTTGCATTAATACTAAGTGCTCCCAAATTTCAGAATGAAATAATTATGTTAAACTAATGTGTGATTGAAAATAGTTACAGTTATATTGATTTACACTGTAGATCTGAGAATGGAATTTGCAAGCTTGGCAGGTTTGTAGAACCTTTTAATAAATCTAGAAATATTAGTTATACTGTAAAGTTCAGCATTTAACTATTCCATATGGCATTTAGCTATTAAAGAAACAGAAGTGCTGGCAGTTTAAAAATGATCTGATTTTACCAAGATATATTTCTCTAAATGCAGGAATATATTTCTAGGATAAAATTAGAAACAGTTACATGATTTACTTAAATCTGGATGTAGCAAGTATACTGAATGTGAAAAGAAAAATTAAATCATGAATCCTGGAATATGTGTGCCTGTGTGAGTAGGTAGTATATGAGCATAGTAGAGTGAGACCACATCTGCATTGCACTTTCCATTGCACCAATAATTATTTTCTCATGTAAAAGGAATGCTTTTGACATAAAAATTTTGACCCAAAGAAGTGTTTTTTTTCTTCACCCTCCCCAGCCCTCTTCCTTTCTTATAACATAGTATGAAAAGGCATATGGTCTGGAGTTTCAGGGTTTTTGGCAGTTGTGCTTCTGCTTTATTTTACACTAAAATTTACTGTGGATCTCAGGGTACAGTTGCTCCCCTTCTGTTTCATTATTTGGCTATCCCATGCTCTGAGTAGTATAAATCTAAGACCAAGATTTTCCAGTACTGACATTTCAGATGTTTAGGGAGATAATGAATCTGTATTTAATTTAATTTAATCTACACCTCTTGTATCATTGCATTATAAATTTATTATGCTCATCCATAAGAGATATTGTGCACTGTAGTTCTTGTTCTCATAAATGCTTTTTATTCTTTAGCTTCAAATATAACCATAGCTTCACATATAACATCCTTTGTGCAGTCCTTGAAAGGGAGATTTGCTTACGGAAAGACTTATGATAATGCCACAGAGCCTGGCCTGGTGGTTTCAGATTCAAAAGAGAGAAAGTGTTCTAAGACTAAAATTCAGAGATCAGAGAAGTAAATATATGAATTGTAAATGAACTGCACAGCTATTCAAGGCCACTGTTAGGGTTTTAAGTAGAAAAAAGCAATATTTCTTTGTTCAAAACAAATAACTTCAAATCAGATAGCATATCATTTTTAAAGGGGAATAGTCAAATTTTAATAGCTTTGATATATTCTACAGCTTCACTGATTTTCCATACTCAATAAGTAAGGGGAACCATAGAATATTTTTTTATTACTGTAGTACATGCACAATGGACAGATTGTTTCTCTTTCATTGATAAGGCAAGAAGTATTCCAATCATCAATAAATAGAGGTTAGGTATTTTAAAGAGATGAAATCTTGACAGTGTGCAACTTTTCCAAATCTCCAACCTACTCTTCCCTACTACTATGAAAACATAGCAGGAGGTTAGCTTCTCTTATGGTTTTATTCAGAGATATATTGTGTGTCCCTTCATTATTAAAAGTACAGTTGGATGGAAGTTTAAACGGAGAAATATATCTGCATCTAACTTGCTGTTGTCTCTTTATTTCATAGAATGATAGAATGGTTTGGGTTGGAAGGGCCCTTAAAAATCATCTTGTCCCAACCCCCTGCCATGGGCAGGGACAACTTCCACTAGACCAGGTTGCTCAGAGCCCCATCCAACCTGGCCTTGAACATTTCCAAGGATGTAACATGCACAGTCTCTCTCAGAAACCAGTTCCAGGGCCTCACCAGTCTCACAGTAAAGAAATTCTTCCTAATATCTAACCTAAATCTACTTTCTTTCAATTTGAAGCCATTCCCCCTTGTCCTGTCACTCTAGACCCTTTTAAATAGTTTCTCTCCATCTTTCCTGTGGGCTTCCTTCAGGTACTAAAAGGCTACAATTAGGTCATCCCAGAGCCTTCTCTTTTCCAGACTGAAAAACCACAACTCTCTCAGCCTTTCCTCATAGCAGAGCTGCTCCAGTCCTCTGATCCCCTTGGTGGCCTCCTCTGGCCTGGCTCCAGCAGGTCCCTGTCCTTCCTGTGCTGGGAGCCCAGAGCTGGATGCAGCCCTGCAGGTGGGGTCTCAGCAGAGCGGGGCAGAGGGGCAGAATCCCCTCCCTGCCCTGCTGCCCACGGGGCTTCGAAGGCAGCCCAGGATGTATTTGTCTTTCTGCACTCCCAGTGCACATTGCAAGTTTTAAAATACTTCTAATAGTTATAGTAAATACTGAGAAATCAAAACTATGTTAGATATATAACTAAATACATATCTGGGTTCCCTTTTGAGAACTGACAGGTTGTTTTAAAAAAATGCCAGTCATATTCCTGATTTTCAATAATGCCAAGTCATAGTAGAGTACATCCTTGCAATGGATAAGACAGCATAGAAAATTAGCTAAGCATTCCTCTTTAGCTGTCTCATATTAAAAATAGCAGTAAAACACAGGAAAAATTATAATTTTAGATTGCTTTTCCATTTGGTGTTTTCTATTAATCTCCACTGTCTCATAGATAAGGAAAAATCAGATCCTCTGCATGTGAGCAAAGATTTTAAGTGCTTGGTATCATTCTGCCCAAGATGTATGAACAGGAGGTAAATATCATCCATTAGGTTTATGTACAGAGGGATTATTTAACACACAAACAAGTATTGCACAACTTCAAAGTCTAGTCTCAATGTGGAAAAAATCCTATACAGCAATGTAAGATTAATATCTATTGTGCTGTCAAGTAGTACTTTAAGTATTAGAAAGGTAAATGTGCAGATCTTGGAACAGAGTAGAACAGACAAAATAGATGGCATGAATTTTTCTGGCAAAGTGAGACTTGAGTGGAGAGCTCCAGGATACCTGTGACCATCTAAGCCTAATTCCTGTGTATCTTTTATAACAGCAGACTTAAGAAATTCTTACATGTATTTATTTCCCTATAGAGGTGACCTAAATACTAGCCCTCTGTCAAACAATTGGCAGAACAGCAGTCCTCACTGCATGGTCGTTTTTATCCAAACAAGGAATTTTGAGTTCTAAAAAAACCCTTGTAACCCTGTCAGCCCTGCTTAACCTCCATTAGAGGCTTCAATTTGGCTGTCTGTCTTCTCTGAAGTCTAAAAGCTGTTACTTGGCTGTCATAAACTGGGATGGCTGATGGTCTTGGCTATTGCAGTGGATAAAGGCTGGAGCTGAGAGGCGAGAAGAATTAGAAAAACCATGCTGCTTGCTCTGTGTGCGCTGTTCTCTGCAGTGAAGATGGAGTCTGAGCTTTTCCATATGTTGCCAATCTGTCCATTTTCATATGTATGCCCTCAAAACATTTAAGAAAGGAAGGATGATTTTAAAAAATCAGTTGCAGTTCTTTGAAACACCAGGTTATTATTGAAAATACACAATTACAATTCCCCTCTATTCTTTACAATAGTGTGTTCAAATTATCTAATGTTTTTGAAGGGAAGAAATGTCATGAAAAACATATAGTAACTTGCTGAAAAGTGCTACAGCAATAAAAAAATTAAGTGATTTTGGTGAATTCAGGTAAAATTATTCTAATTACATGCATTACATTTGAAATTCAAATGTGAAAAAGCACAGGAAATCAGGAGTATATTTTGGAACATATTTGGTACATTACAGAAGAGAGAATAAAATCCTCTCCAAGGTAAATGATTGCTAAAATATTAACCAGAGTGAAAAGTACAAAACTTTCAGGCAAAGAAACTCTCTTCTTCACTCCTCTTCCTCTTAAGATAATTTACTTTTTCAAAGGGATTATATTAGAAATTATATAGGAAAAAGAAATAATTCTCAATGTTTTAAATTTGGTTTGTAGTTCTAACATAAAGGTACAAGGAATGAACAAGAAAATTTTACTCGAATGCATGCTTTTAGGAAATTTCAGAAATTGCACTGAAAAAATGATAGGAAAACACTCAACCTTTCTCTTGGTGTATAAAGAAGAATTTTCTTGCTTCATTTCCCCCTTTTGTATCAGCAATAGTGTGGCAGCAGGACGAGGGCAGTGATTGTCCCCCTGTGCTGGGCATTGGTGAGGCCACAACTCAAATCCTGTGTTCAGTTTGGGGCCCCTCATTACAGTAAGGATATTGAGGTGCTGGAGCGTGTCCAGAGAAGGGAACAGAGCTGGGGAAGGGTCTGGAGCACAAGTCTGGTAAGGAACAGCTGAGGGAGCCGAGGGGCCTCAGCCTGGAGAAAGGAGGCTCACAGGGGCCCTTATCGTTCTCTACAACTCCCTGAGAGGAACGTGGAGCCAACTGGAGATCAATTTCTTCTCCCAAGGAACAACTAGGTAGGACAAGATAGGACAAGAGGAAATGGCCTTAAGATGCATCAGGGGAAGTTTAGATTTGCCATTAGGAATAATTTATTCAATCAAATGATTTTCGAGGATCGGAACAGGCTGCCCAGGGAAGAGGTTGAGTCAATGTTCTGGAGGTATTTCAAA
Source organism: Callaeas wilsoni (assembly GCA_013398955.1). Classification (NCBI taxonomy): domain Eukaryota; kingdom Metazoa; phylum Chordata; class Aves; order Passeriformes; family Callaeidae; genus Callaeas; species Callaeas wilsoni. The sequence continues at coordinate 88,050 of VWPU01006126.1, forward strand.
GATGTGTAGATGTGGCACTGAGGGACATTGTTTAGTGGTGGGCTTGGCAGTGCTGGGTTAACAGTTTGACTCAATGATCTTAAAAATCTTTTATAACCTAAATTATTCTATGGTTCTTTAATTTTAAAGGGAATTTTTTTCACTCCTAGCAGCTCTGCCCTTGGGGGGATTAAAGGTCCTGTGTTCATCTCTTCAGCTGGGAGAGAAGAGGGACATTACACTTTTTTTTTTTCCAGGTGGGATGTCCCACCTCTCACTTTCTCAAAAGCAAATGAAGTGCAAAGTTGTACCCTGCCATGTAGTTCAGTCTTTTTTTCAATTTAAGCCAAGCACCCTGGTTTAGTTAATTTCCTGTCTATCTTGAAGCACGGAAGCTGAGGTCACATTCCTCTTGTGTGTACACTTGTTTTCTCTTTTAATGGCGCACACACACATGGTTTTCTTGCAGTGCCATGTGGTGCTTTGAAAGTCTTTTAAGTGAATGTTGTTCTTTCTGATATGTTCTTCATACCTGCACCATCACAACCTGAGGCACATTGCCATGTGCAATCCTACAGCTCTAGTAGTACTTACTCACATAACTGAAGTATTCACCAGCTGCCCCACAATCTTTTACTTTCCAAGCAGACTGTGGAAAAGATAAATCAGGACAGTCAGTGGTCGGAAGTCTTCCAAAGCAACTACTTTTCAGGGATTTCTTAGCTTTCAGATCTTTCTAATCCTGGAAAAAGAGATGGAGGAAGGAAAGTTTTAAGCCAGCTTTGACAGTATTCTAGTCTCATGTAGCTATGGGAAAAAAAGTGTTTGTGGGATTAAAACAAATTTGGTACCTCAAAACTCCATTATGCAGATATAGTTCTGATCCAGTTCCCTGAGGAACAGATAGAACAAAAAATGCAACATCTGTCTTTGTTTTTAAAACACATCTTATTTTGAAACAAATGAATTCTCGTGGCCATTTCTGGTTTAGGAACCAGAAAGAGTTATAGTCTAAGTAAAACCTGAATTAAAAGTTCAGCAGTAACATCCATGCTCCTGTTTCAGATGTGGTTGCTTTCTTTTGCTTTTATTTACATTCTCTGCGGCTACTTTAAAACTGGATAGTTGATGAGAGCTGTATTAATCACTTTTACATCTTTAAAGGTGCTCACTAGAGAATAGGAAATAAAAAAAAACCTTACAGGGATATTTTAAAGGAAATATAACCTCTGTGCTAAATGGCTACTCTCTTTTTGTTGTTCCCTCTTCTCCCAAAACATTAAAGTTGTGCTCTAAAAACTTAGCAAAGCAAGTACTTATCCTCCAACAAAGAAACATTAAATCTATTGAATTAGGAAAGAGTGACAGTTTGTCCTTCAAATAGCTTTATGTAGGATCTTTCTTAAATTACAAGCAGGAAAAACAATGCTTTTATTTCACAGATTATAGCATTGCACTTTGTTTTGTCTCAAGAAAAAGATTTCATCCCTTTTATGAGAGACAACATATGCCAGATTATATATATGATTTTTAATAAATTGCTAATCATTAATTGTTAAAGTTTTCCTTTAATATTTTTGTTTAAATGTGACTTAAAATCGAAATGTATAAAAGCTATTTTTATGCTAACATATACCTATTATTGCAATTAACTGCTGCTTCTTAATGGTGCTGAAAACTTCCTTTTACTCTTAGCTTAAAAGTTCTTTTGTGGATCATCTTGTCTTTCTACATACCTGTGCTATTTTTATAAAAATGTTCATTCTGAGACAGTTTTTTTTGTCGTGGTGTGTCTCAAGAATTCCACTTATGAGATGTTGTATTAAGATACAGAATTCCAATTTCACATATGGCATTAATCCAAATTAAATAAATGCAGCTGAGTGAAGCCACTGGCTAAATATAGGAATCTATATAATTGAAGATATTTTTAGTAAAGATAATTTTTAAATGCAGCAATTGGAATCTGGAAATGAAATGAATGTACCTTAAGCATTGTAAATAGATGGAAAAATTCTGGAAGGTTATGCAAAGTTGGTCTTCATTTAAGATTTTTTTTTCAAGACATTTTGCTTCTTCAAACATTACCATAAATATTACAGGAAATTTTTCTCTTTTGACTTTGTATGACATTGTAAAAGTATAAGTTTTGTGTATAGTCACATGTTAAGAAAAAAACCAAAGCAAAACCAGCCAACCAGCTTCAGCCTGTACTCATAAATGCCAGTCTATTAGTTTGTTTTAATTGTTTTGTTCATGTTTACTCTCCACTCAGGGTTGTTGTGCTGGGGCTCCACACAAGCCAGGTGTGATATTTCTGCACAGAATCACTGGTCACACATTATTTAGGAGCTAATTCTCTCCTTAGATGGGGGAAATAAACTGAAACCATAACAAAATAGAAAATTTCAAAACCATTTTGGAATGAGAATTTTGCGTATGGGTTTCTGCTGTGAGGATGTTGTCTTGGATCATTTCAAGGATAGAAAGTGGTTGTCATAGCAGACTGCTGCAATCTACAGTCATAGACCTAAAATTAATCTACTTTATTCACTGGGAATTTTAATTAAGATATTGCCAGTGATTATTTGGTTAAAGTGTCATTAAACATAAAATTTGATAGCACACACATTAGTAGTAATAAAGACAAATAAATGTGTGAGATGAGGGAGATCACGAGTGTGCTGTCTGTGTGTGTGATATGTGCAGGCAGCTGTTCTAAGTGAAATAAGCTTCAATTTTAACTGCAGTACGTGTTTGAAGACAGATAAAGGCATAATTCAAAACAACAGAAATAAGCAACATTATTATTATTATTATTACTATTATTAATATTTATTATTAGTAGTATTATTAATAATAATAAATCTTCTACCATCTAGAAAAACCCCAGAATGCAAAGTCTACAGTTTTTAGATCATAAGATTCCATCACTAATACTTGAATTAATGAAATTATGTTGATTTTCCTTTCTTTTCCTCCTAGTCATAGGAAAATAATTTAAATATTTTGAGGATTATGTTTGATAGTGTGTTGAGCTGCAAACTGATTTAAATCATCAACAAGTGCAATCAGTGTGTAATCACTGCTTGTTTTCTTTATTTTTAGGAAAAATTCCGTAAATTGATGCTATGATACTCTTTCCTAGTTCTTGTGATACTGAATGCATTCTGTGGATGCATCTCTTCACAGGTGATTTTTTACCAGCTGCAAAATGATACTACCTGTCCCTGATCCTACGTATACACCCATGTTTTAAAAAATGTAATACTACGTATTGATCTCCGTATAGCACTGGATACAAATATTACATGAAAAATAAGGAATTAAGAATATCAACATAATATAAAATGTATAAACATTAATTTTAATAGACATATTTTGGCTAAGAGAGTGGTGGTGATCAATACCTTGCAGTAAAATTTCTATTATTGCTGTTTGTAAATAATTAATTGATAATTATTAACCATGAAACCGACACAGCTTAGCATTTGATGTAATTAAGGGACAGACTCGATGAACTTGGGTTAGAATGCTCATTAAAAGTTAATTGAGCAATGTAAAGATTTAGATTGTCCTAGAATCTTGACTTGTTATCAGAGATATTCTATACTGGACACACGTGGCCTGCAGGGACCTACAGCAGACGAGAAGTTTGGAACTTAAAACCCCAGAAAGAGTTTAACCTCAGGCATCAGCTTACAGTCTACTGATCTTGTTAAGGGTAATACAGCTGTTATTTCTCCAAAAAAAAAATACCAGAAGCAAACATTTTTTCTGTGTCTGGCACTTAGATCTGAGAGAATTTGGCAGGTGCCTATTCCACCTGTGTTTCATAGTTAGCACCGGTTACAGTGCAGCTCCTAAAACCACAAAGCGCATGACATGACTAATCTGTGGAAATTTCACTTGATATCTGAGATCAATGGTGTATTTAATGCACCTAGAACCATAGATAACATCATTTTAATTAAAAATGCTTGCAGAGTAATTGCTTTTTAAGCATATGGCTGCAGATAAGAAAATTGAATGACACTTAAATTGGGTTTGTAAGAAAATGAATTTGCATTAAAAAGTAGCTATTAGCCATTTCAGTGCCAATGTGGGAGATCAAGGTTACAGATCTTTGCTCTGTAGGTTGAGAAACCTGGTTTATGAGAGCTGATGTATTTGGGCTTTAAGGAAAATGAGGTCTCAGTGATTTTTCTTATCTCAGTTTCAGTGTAATTAGTGTCATCACCTGGAGAAGCACTTGTTCCTTTTAGGGAATAGTGGACAAATGGCCCCTTTAAAAATCAGGGGAAAATGTCATGGCTCTGTAATTAAAACAAGTGGACAGTCAAGACTGGGGGTGAAGGGATTGTTTAAATTGATTTCTGCAATTTTTAATTTTTTTTATTTTTTTTTTTAGCACAACATTTATCCAGTTAAAGTTTCAGTATAGTAAGGTCTGAAGGGATATAAACTGATGAAGAAAGCACAGACAACTCTTCCTGATGTTTCATTACCACTTTTCTGATTCAAGAAACGTTTTTTCCAAGTGAGAGTTGGCATCTAAATAGCCCTAAAAATTACTTTAAGTTTTGCTATATAAAAAAAAAAAAAATTAAGTTTATTTTATTCATTTATTGCTTAGCTTATGTCTAATATTTCAAAGAAATAATTTATAAAGATAAATTTCTATGAGGGGACCAGACAAAAAATGGATGCTATTTTTAAAAATTAACAACTTTTATTAATTTCTACTTTCAGCAATTCCTTTTTAATATTTAACCTGCCAAAAATAATGAGTGGGAGCTGAAAGTGCTTACTCTCTGCCCAAAATGTTTTTCTTGGTAGTTTTCCTCAGCAGGGAATTATTTAAAAGTCTGAATTATCCTGAATATCACACTCTTTCCTGGGCTCCCTTTAGTTCATATCTTCGTGTTGTATGTTGAGTCGTATCTTGCACCCTTTGGCAAGGAGAAATAGTGCTGTCATTGTTCATTCTCAAAAAAATCCCCACAACAGCCCCAAAGAAAGCAACAGTGACAACGAGCAAAACAAAACAATTACTGCAACCCTCCCACCCCCCAAAAAACCCACCTCCCTTCAAAAAAAGGCCCCAAACAAAAACATCTACCTCAAAGTTATCTTTTAAAAGGTAGGGAAATACCCAAGTTCTATGTATGGATGAAGAGTACTTTCCCAAAATATGTTTTTTGGACATTATCTGCCCTCTTACCTGCTCATTTCATTGGACTTTACTGAAAAGCATGTCTAACTGCAAGATTCTTCAAAACTTGTATGACAGCCAAACATCCCGGCTGGAAGAGAAGATGTCAGGTGACCAATATGAATATTACAATATTCCAACTTTTTTTCGGTGGGAATTGTAGCACTGACATGTTAAGCTCCAAGTTTTTTAGCTAGAAGGCTCTTCACGGAGAATTGTGAATGTCATGCTGAAATTAAAACCAAAATAATGCAGAACAAAGATGATACTTCTCATTGCAGAAAGGAAGTAATTGAATTAAGATGCTGGACAAAAATAAGCAATACTCTGTTTTAAAACTACATGTCTTGTGACAATTGGACCTATCTAGAATATTACCATAAACCCATGCAGCTCAAAAGATGCTTCTAAAGTGCTGTTTGAGTGGCTTGTGCTATGAATGTATCTGAGTAGAGGTAATAATTTTATTGGTAAATTTAAATTCCTGCACCTGTACATGTTTCACCTGACTACCACACAGAAAAACAAGAAGATAAACTTCATGCTTATAGTTAATTGCATATTGCTTCTTAGAATCATTAGAAACAAGTTAATCTAAGAATAAAGTTGTGGGGTTTTGTGAATGAAATTAAGAATAAAATTTTGAATAAAATTTTATGATTAAAATTTTTATGAATAAAATTGTTTCCCCAAGGTAACTGGTGAAAATTACAATAAATATTTTAAGTTTCTTGAAAAATTTTTACCTCTCCTTTTATCTCTTCAGAGTCTTACATTTTGCTCAGATTTTCTTTGCATATTCCACCACAAATACCTCTAAATACTTATTTTTGTGGATCTGGCTTTCTCTAGTGAGTAATGACACTCCTGGTGCCATCCCAATAAGCCTATGCATTTTTCTACTTCTTAACAGCAAATTTACATTTTGCTTCCTAAAAAATTGGAAGTTAATTATGTGGATTGTTAGTCGATAATATATGTGATAGTTCTAATTGTTGCTAGCCCATGAGGGTTCTGCATTTCTTCTTGGATATGTTCTTAACTTGTCTCTGTAAAGTTTCCTTCTATCCAGCTGACACCCAGCCTACATGGTGCCACAGCGTTATTCCATTACAGATGCAGGATTTACCATTGCCTTACTTCAGTGAACTTCCTGGGATTCCTGTCAAACCCTTGCTTCAGTCTGTCAAGGTCCCAAAGTGTAACAACCCTGCCTTACTACACCCTGATTTGGTACTGTCACTGGAGAATGTGCTCCAGGCATCTCTAGCAACTGGCTGCCAGTTGTTTTTTTTTTTCCTGCTGATTCAAGTCTGTGAGGATGACAGGCCAGACAAATTAATATATTGTCCACTCACCCTGTTCATATCAGTCCACTTGGATTAAAATGGTTTACTGTTCTCTGTCTTCCCATGTCAAATAATTTATCTCCTAGAAAATCATCAGACTGGTAAAGCATGTTTTGTGTCTTAAATTGGATATTTTGTTTTTCTTTAGTGCAAGAGCTTGAAAACTCTTTTACTTATTTGATATAACTGCAATGAGTAACTACAGATAAAATCCCAAACATGTTATGAGATTTCTCATTAGAGGATCTCCCTTGAAGTGTTTCCCTTTGGGAAAGAGGATTTCCTCTGCAACACACACATCGGAGTTTATCTCAGATTACTGAAGTAATACAAACACTTCAGATCCTCCTCGCCAAGCTCAGCCTTTGTACTTATGGCAGAAAATCTCAACTGTGCACAAAGTTATTAAAACAAGTTTAAAATCATGGTCATCACGCATCACAGACCATGACATGAGTGTTCAGAGCTGCTACTGTAGTACATGTCTAAAGCATCCACCTGAACAGAAAAATACAAAATGAGCCCAGCATTGCAGTAAACACAAGTTTAGTCACTTAGGATAAAAGTAATGGTAGGTCTAGCAGCTTACCAAAAAAACATGCAATGAGCATTCCTTTTTTTACCTGGACAAAACAGCATTTGCTGACAACTGGAAGGTATTAAGTTTCCCTTTAGAAAAGATTTCACTTCTCTTTTCAGTGAATTATTCACTCACATTTCACAGAGTACAAGCTCAGCACTCTTCTGTGCAATCATGCTGTAAAACAGTTTTTAGTTAAATGGGACAAATAACAGATGGTCTAACCCCTAAGTATTGGTGTTTGTTAGCGTTACCCTCCTTTTACATATTTTTATCACAAAGGGAAGAATGCAGCTGTAGTAGAAAGCTCTATTCAAGCATCCCTTAAAATGGTGCTAGCCATGCCAAGGTTGTGGGTTTGATCTCTGTATGGGCCATTCGCTTAAGTGTTGGACTTGATGATCCTTGTGGGTGTCTTCCAAGCCAGAATATTCTGTGATTCTGTGATTCTTATATTTGTCCATCCCCATGCTCGCCCACTTTCTTTTTCTTCCTTTTCAGCAAAGACATTTTATGCTTCAGAGTCTCATGTTACACCATGAAATTATGGCTGAATGCTATTAAACACCCCAAAATAACCATTTATCAATTGAATTAGTCACTGTTGCAGATTGGTTGTATACAAGAAAAGGCAGTTTAAGTTTATATGTATGGAAGACAGTTTGCTTTTGGAGGAAGGAGGTATAATATTGTAATAAACTTGTTCTAACAGTGTTCCCTCTTTTCTAATCTTTTTCCTGTAGAAAGATCCATCTGTGTTAATTTTTCTTAGCTGAAAGTGCACCTTTGTCAATAAAAGTATATCTTTTAAATCACATCACTATAGAAATGGCTGTAAAGCATTACAGAGTAGGCATTTTTTTTCTAATTTTTTTACTTAGAAATAATTTTAACACAGTAAATTAGAAGTTTTGATATTATATGTTACATTTGCTGGTAATATTTTTGAGTCTAAAAGAGCGTAAGAGTCTAGGGTATAAAACAACTTAAAAATCAATAAACAAAGAATTGCCACTTCATTTCCATAGCAAATGCAGTGACAATTATAAACAACATTTTTTAGACAAAAGACAGAACTCTAAATTATGATGTTGCCTTTTTTAAAATGAGTTTTATAGCTCAAGCAGGAGGCCAGATTTTGGAAACCTATTAAGAACTATTCTTTTGCTGAAAGCTGTGAATTTGCCTTTACTGTTTGAAGTACAGATTTCTAAGCCTGAAATAAAGGCATAGATATTTACATGTGTTGAAAAGCAACTTTTTTTTTTCCCTAGAGTATTTCACAATAATCACAGGCACAGAGTTTTTAATAGCAATCTAGAAAAGACATGAGTTAAAATATAACTGGATATAAAAGAGTAATTAATATCAAGTATCAGTTACTAAGGACTTTCTAAAGCCTAAAATAAGACTTTCTCAGTGTAGGTGGTTCATTGACTAGAAACTAGAAAGCCTTCCCAAACTCTGATTCTTAAAGGTTTATATTTTGCTGATTGAAACCATTAAGCTGAAGTTGAAATTATCTTCTTCCGTAAGAGATGCCAAACCTGTTGGGTGTTTGTTAACAGCATTAGATTTCCAAGACGGAGTGTAGGTCAGGCACAGGGTAGACACAACATCTCAAGCAGCTCTTTTCATGGTATGTTACAAACAGTTTTGTTTCCTTTCTTTCTAGATGCAAAAAATGAAGAGAATTTTCCACAGAAAGTAAATGGACTGTAGTATGTTTCTTTTCAATGGAAACAACAAATTGAAACATGTAAGAAGTTAATGTTTTTTGTAAATGGAAACAGGGACTAGGGAACTGACTGATAAAGATTCTAAGAATAAAGATCAGCCGTCCTAATCTCCTTTTTCAAAGTGACATCAACCTATTGATTGCTCTGTCCTCTTCAAAGGCCTGGTCTCTTATCATTGATGACTACTTCTATGGGAAAGATGGATTTGTTTTAAGCCTGAAAAAATAATTTTCTATATGTTTCAGTGACTATTGATGCTGTACTTGTTTTCCTATAGGAGCTTATTCAGAGTTTTGCTCAGACATGGAATGTCTGAGACAGATGTTTGGTTTTAAAGGCAGAGGCCAGATGAAAAGATAGATCATGTCCATTGGATACCTTTCAAGCTTTTCTTAACCTCAGGTTTTAAGTGGAGTAATTCTGGAGTTACAGGGTAAGGGGGAAAAGTATTGCAGTTTTTCATATAGCAAAAGGTATGCTGGGTATAGTCCTCTCACTTCCCTTAGAGATTTTTGTGGGAGAAGACATGACTTATCGCTCTTTTAACTTTTTTCAGCAGTAAGTTGGCATAATTTTAACACCATGTCTTCTCTAATTTACTGTACAGTATGTTTCTTTGTTCTGTAGAAAGAGGGAATCTCTTACCTGTGAAATTTACTTTAGCTTTATTATCATATATTTATTTAATACTTAGCAGTTATATTTTCTGGTCAATAATATATATATTCTCGGATTTCCAAAATAGAAATCTAACTGAACATTAAATTAACAGGATTTTAAACTGTACTTTCACAATATTTTTAAAAAATCTATCAAAATAATTACTTCTGTTCTTCTCTTTAGAATTTTCTGTCTTTCAAACAGTAACTATAATCATTTAAACTTCTTACAAATCCTCTCTTAAAAGTTTCACACAATTTATTTGGTGATTCTAATAAAGAAAAAAATTAGAACAAGGCAATACTTGTAATTTTGCTACTGTGCAATCATATTCACTGCCCAGAGCAACCATTTTGTAGTTCTTTACACTAGGGAAAACATCTAATCATTAGTTTCTTTAGCTAATTCAGGGACATTCAGCATTTCCTAAAATATAACTAATAAGTAGGTTAAGAATTCTCTCATTAAAATATCCACTGTTTCTTTCATACATTATACTTTGCTTTTAAAAGAAGGAGGCTTCCTTTAAATATCCAGGGTTTTTTCAGCCACTGTCACTTCTTTCTTTTTAATAGTTATCCTTTGACCAATGCTCTTTGTGATTTAGTGGAGTTTTGAATCAGAGGTTATAGCTGAATTTAATGACCTTGGTCTTAAATGCCATGTTTTAATATTCAGATATCTTACTGTTTTAATAAGAACCTTGGAAGACATTCTCCCTTTTCCGTATTCCAGGAGACACGTTCCCCAGGTGTGACCATAAGTGAGCAAAGAGTTTAACAGTTCTTAAAGAATCTGGTGTGAAAGGCTGTGAAGTCCAGAGAATTTACCATTAGACATTGGATGTATAACAGCAGCTGTGCAACCTGTTGCCTTTACCAGGTTTTCTTGCATTGCAGAAAGTTGTGGGAAGTTCTCAGTTTATTGATTTTTTTTCAATTAAGTATGGAGACCAGGTTGAAGGCAAGCCTTTAGTTATGTGGCCTTTTTTTTGTTTTCTTAATTCTTTAACTTCTCTTCCAAGTAGTATTTTGCTCTACTGGATTTTTTCTCAATCTTTCTTTTGGTCCTCAGTGTAGCACTTCTGTCTGGTCTGGAAAATACCAAAAACTGTTATCAATAATAGCAGGGGGTTGGTTAAAGGTCTTTGTGAGCTCATGTAAGCATTTTTATTACAATTTTATTAGGGAAATAGTTAATACTTTCCATCTCTAGGAATTGTGTTTCACTTTTAGTCATGACATAAATGAAACACTTCCCTTGATGACAGACTGTGGCTTTATGTACATTGCCTGTGGTCTATGGAAGTGCAGTTTTTCTTTTTCTGACTTGCAGTCAAACATTGCTAATTTTTTATCGTCTCTCACTGTGTGCCACAGTGCAGTTGGACAGTATAAATCACAGCAACACTCAGCCCTCTGGCTTTGTTTTGTGTCTCTCAGATGCAATGAATAACTAAGATTTTCAGTGATTATGTGAATCTCTAAAAGGTCAGTTTTACTGTGGTACTTATCGTACTCATAAAATGCAGTCATTCTTATCTTTTGGCTTCACTTGACTGCTGAATCTGTAAGTTTTACTAGAATGATAGAATAGTTTGTGTTAGAAGGCAGCTTTCAAGGTAATCCAGTCCAACTACCCCTGTACTGAGCAGGGACAACAAGATCAGGTTGCTGAAAGCCCCATCCAACATGACCATGAATGTTTCCAGGGACTGGGCATCTACCAGCTCTTGGGGCAACCCATTCTAATGGTTTGCTAACCTCATTATATAAAATTTCTTCTTATATCTAGTTTCAATCTACTCTCTTCTACTTTAAAACCCTTACCCTTTGTCCTATCACTACAGCCCCTTTGTTTGCTTGTTTTGTTTGTTCAACTGTTTTCTTAAATGTAATGTGATTTAATAATTTATTTTATTTTTATGATATTTTATGATATTTTATTTTCTTTTCCCAAAGCGTCTGAAATTTGAAGAAATAATGTGAGCCTCAGTCACTGCATAACTACTGAGATTTAATGTAGTTTTATTGTTTTGGGAAAAGGGAGAAGCGGTATAGGTGTGGCTGATCATATATCTTGGTAGTTCCTGTATCAATCATAAACAGATAGAACAGCCTTTTGTACAAAGATATTTTTAAAAAGGTAGTTGTGCCTCAGAGGGGAATAGTGGAAGCACCATTCACTCAGTGAGACTGCTTGCTGTGGCCATTTAGGGATCTTGGAGTGCTGCCCAGAGACTTAGGATCCTGACAATGTGCTAAAAGGGCCCGATACAAACCCCATTAATGTCAGCAGAACAATCTCCACAGAATTACATGAACTTTAAATCAGGATAAGCAAGTGCTCATGTCAGTACTTTATCTGAGTCATGTGCAGGCCCACAAAGGAGAGGAGAGGTTTGCAAGCTGGAATAAAACACTTCCAGGTCCCAGCAGTAAATCTCACTAGGTATGATGTGATGGCCTTAAAATGCATTGGGCTTTGTTTTATATTGGCCTTAATTAACAATATGAACTGAGAACTTCTAGCAGACATGCAGAAGAAAATTATGTGGACAGAAGGACTCTTGTTTTTCAAAATAAAGTAACTTGCAGGAGTTGCCAATACTGTGCTTCCTTTCTAGAAGATTTATTGTTTTCGTACATTTACAAACTTTCCTATATGAGAATTTAGTCCTGTTCTATAGATGAGGCGGATTTCAATAATTCTTTTTCACGGTGCAAATTCCAATGGTGTAGTGACGTTTTGCCTGTCAGTGAAACCCACATCTTTCCGGGAAGGAGATAAAAATACAATTGAAGAGATGATGCAAACTGAGCTTGACAGATTGCCATTACTGGTGCAGAAAGGACATGCGTCTACTCTGACTTGGTACCATCTTTTCCTCTAGTCTTCTCATTATCCAGATCTTTTTTGTGTAGGCTTTGGAATCTTTGAATATAGACCTTCCCTGCTGGGAAGCAGCTTTCAGAGCAACTGTTATGCAACAGGGCCTCATCAATATCTATAATTTTCTGAAGGATGAGTGTCAAGAGGATGGACCAGGCTCTTTTCCATGGTCCCCAGCAATAGGACAAGAGGCAACAGGAAGAAACAGATGTACAGGATGTTCCCCCTGAACATGACAAAGAGCCACTTCACTGTGCAGTGACCGAGCATTGGAACAGGTCATTCAGAGAGGGTGTGGAGTCTCCCTCACTGGAGATATTCCAGAACCATCTGGACACAACCCTGTGCTCTGCGGTCTGGGATGACCCCACTTGAACAGGGATGTGGGACCAGATGATCCACTGTGGTTCCTTCCAACCTGATGCATTCTGTGACTGGGATTCTGCAACAGGAGCTGCAAGTCCCATCAAATGTGGAGTTTTTCAGTACAGGTTGTAAGGTAAGAAAAGGAGGAGAGGTCATGTGAAACTGTATATATTTGATTTATTGATCCATTAATGTTCAGATTCTTTTATTGTATTGAAGACTGGAAATTTATTGACAGTTTAGCCTATAATTTCTCTTTTTTCCCAAACATTTTCTGAAAAGTGAAATCTTGAACACACGAGATAAATATCCTTAGCAGAATCTCAGCTAGTGTATAAAATACAATTTTAAGGTGCTCACAAACCAGAATGTTATTGTCTTACAGAAGATCTCTGAAACTGAATTAATACTTATGATGTAATCTAATACAAGGAAGGTACATAACAGGCTCTGTTTTAAGACTAATTGCACATCACATTGTATTGTCAGATCTGCCAGTGTCCGTCATGCTTGTGCATTATTATAGACAAAAAAAACCTGCCAACGAATGAATAATGTACCTTATAATGGCATAAGTAATTAGGTTTGTGTGCTTACAGGAGATCAGAACACTTTTCAACATCAAAAGATTAATTCAAGAGCTAGAATGTACAGTGAGATCAAGAACAACTCTGGAATAAATTTCCACCTCTTCTTCTTTAGAGAGAGATGTGAAGTTGAAGAGTGGGTGCTGTGTAATAGTGACTGATATCTTCTTTGTCCCTGATGAACTCTACTGTCACCAGGTGAGACGAAGATTCGTTCTCTTTTGTTGCAAATGTTCCATTTTGGAGCGGTCCTTCTTTATACAGTGAGCCGAAGGAGAAGTACATTTACTTTGAAAAAAGTTCCAAAGAGATCTGATTAGGACTGCTCAATTTGCTTCCAATAAACTTTTCTGGCCTTAAGATATATAGAAAAATCCCACAAACAGACAAACCAATAAACCCCAACGAAACAAAAAATAAATTCCCAAAAAACAAACAATATCGTCTCACAAAGCAACTAACCAACTAACTAAAAAGCCCAACCAATAGCAAAAAAAAAATAAAAACAACAAACAGGAAGGATTTTCCTTGACTGCCAACTTAAATTATCTCCTATTGTAGGTTACTCATGACCTAATCATGTTCATATACTCATATTTCCCTTCATTAGAGCTAGTCTGTGTCTGCAGGGGTTTTCAGTCTTGCTTTTAGGTGCTGCTTCACAACTTCATTTTCTCACGGTTAGAAATAATCTTCTAATTTACAGTGCAATTTTCAGACCAAATTACATACCTTTGTTCTAGCACTGATATTGTCTTTTAGCTTTAATAGCTCTTCCGTCTCCCTTGTGTTTGTTCCCAGAGGTACTTACAGAGAACAATCATCTACCCTCTTATCTTATGTTTTGCTAGGCTGAACAAGCCAAGCTCTTTCAGTCCGTTCCTGTAAGATAGGCTTTACTGTCTCTGTACTAATTGTCTTTCAAAAAAATTTATCAGAAGGCACACTTACTGGAAAATAAAGTTTTAGTGTAAGCTGCAGAGCATACAGAAAGCCTTCCACATTTGTTTCAAACCTAAGCCTAAAAGTTTGCACAAGAAACTGGTTTAAAACTACAACTAATTAAATCTGTAAATTGAAATTACAGGCGATCTAAATTCAGTAATAATGACGATAACTTACATGAAGAAATTTCTAGGAAATTAGACTAGTCCAATTTACTGTGCAGTACATGTTCCATGCCAGGGTGGGAATGCCCCTAAACAGAGAGCCACAGAGGAGCTCGCACTGTTCCAGGGTTACTTTTGGGCCATGCTCTATGGAGGGGCTTGTGTTGGTGCATTGAGAATAAAACAGTGAAGGAAAAAGCATGAAGCAGGGAGTCACAGAAATAAAACTTTGACATGGGCAGGGCCAGAAGTAGAAACCTACATCTTAAAAGACTACTTCTGAAGTTTTCTAAGGATGCAAATCAGTGTATACAACCACATTCTAACCTCACCCTCCTGCACCACCAGAAGACTAACCAAAGGGTTTGGGAGAAACTGTGTAACCCTCTGCACAAACAAGAGAATCTGAGTCCAGAAAGGAGAAATGGGAGGCATTGAACAGAAGTCGAGTCTTTGAAATGAAAAGATGTTTCCCTAAGTGTTGGTTTAATTATTTGTTGTCTTTCTTTTTTTTCCCCCTTCCTATGTCAAAGTTGCATAAGTAATTAAAAACTTATTTTAATTGTTCATTAAGCAAATAATTTTAAATTCTCAGAATTGAGGCTTTTTGTCTGTCTGGAAATCCAACAACTATTGAGGATGGTACTTGGGATCAAATCTCCAATTTAAACACAAAAGTATTATATTTAGAACCTCAGTATCTAAGCTTAACCATCGTCCTGCAGTGACCTTAAATCAGTTGCCATCCAAGTTTCCTACAGTGTGTAAGCTCCTGGCTTTTGAAGGGCATGTCCATGAGGACCTGGATTCAGGCAGGCCCACCTCCGTTTATGAGGCTCAGCAGCTGCAGCAGTCAAAAAGAATAAAAAATCAGAATTCTGTTCACTCCTCTGAGTGAAGTTCAAAGAAAATCTGAGCTGGTTTCATTAATTTTTTAATTAATCTCCTTAACTTTAATGCTCTGCCTCTGCATGTCTTATCCTAGTTCAGCCAATGAAGAGAAATAGTTGTTTCTGGATTACAGACCATCCAGCTCTTTCTGTAATTAGGGTCTTTGCCTTTATTTGCTTTTATTGAGAGTGGTGATGTGGGCAGAGCCAGAATTAGAAATCTACATCTTAAAAGTCTTCTTCTGAAGTACGCTAAGGATAAAAACTGGTGTAATACAATCACATGATAAAGCTTTTGCAGAACTTTGTGATATCTCCGATTACTAGATCCTGTATTTTTGAAGTGTTTTCCTGATTGAAAGAGAGTAGATTTAGGTTAGATTTTGGAAAGAAATTCTTTACTGTGAGGGTGGTGAGGCACTGGAACAAGTTGCCCAGAGAGGCTGTGCCTGCCCCATCAATGGAAGTGTCCAAGGCCAGGTTGGATGGGGCTCTGAGCAACCTGGGATAGTGGAAGGTGTCCCTGCCCACGGTAGAGGGGTTGGAATGAGATGATATTTAAGGTCCCTTTCCTCCCAAGCCACTCTGTGATTCAGTTATTTCAAGGATATTATGCTCTTGAATCTTCTTGGTGACATTTTTTAATCCACCTGTGTATGTGTATAATTATTATTTTACTACTGTTACATATACTACTGTTCTACCAGCTCTAAAAATTTTATCATTTCTTACACTATTTGATGATATATTTTCATTTAGCACAAAAAACAGCGGAGATGAAACAAGCAGTTATGATAATTTATTGTAACTGAGGATCTTAAAGCTCAGCTCATTGAGCCATGTGGTTATGCAAGAATCTCTTTTATTGCTACCATACTTCGTAGCTATCAGTGATGTTGTTTATATGGACAAACTTTTGTCTTTATTTTTCTTTTTCTTTAAATTCTAATGAAATCAACTTACTAACAAATTGTAATCAAGGGTCCAAATTATGTATCTGAATTTAGAAAGTGCTTATACTATTACTAAAGTATGAAAGGGGTTTAGTCATATCTCAGTTAAATCACAGTTTTCCTACAGCATTTATAATTTGTTATGCATATGCATATTCACACTTACACATATATATACACACACATATATATTTAGCTTTCACCAAAAATAGATAAGTAGAAAGCAAAATAAAATTTTCTTCTAATAGTGCTTTTATGCTGGATAAGTCACTCCTTTTGTGTAGCTAAATGGGAGAACTTTTGGATGAATGAAGAAATTTTCCTTACTTCAATAAAATAGCTGTGGATGCCTCTAAATTTTTAATTGATTCCATGTCCCATAATGTATTTTATTAAATACATGGAGATATTATGCCCTTTTAATGCCATATTTATCTCAAAACATGGATTAATGGTATACCTCTGGACAAACATTTGGTTTCATTTCCAATACCTATCAGCAGGTTAGGCCCTTTAATTGTCTGCAGACTTGTATTTCTGCTTATCATTAAACACAAAGACAGGGATGGAACGAAGCAGCAAATGAATTAAAAATCTTTAAAAGGGAGATAAGCAAAAAATCTTTGAAATTCTCAAAACTTCTTAAAGTTTAAAAAGTCATGCTTCCATAAAAAAAAAATTAATCAAGTATAGACACCTGTCATCTGAAGAGTATCTGTAAGAAACAAGCAAAGAAATAGGAAGGCAACCCAAAAACGATTGCTATAATGTTCTAAGCAAAACTGTAGGTTAAACGATGATAATAACCCTCTGTGTAAGATATTGAAACCTACCCCATGTTCAGTGTTGTCAATATTTATTTGTTCAGAGGACAGGCTCTGTGCTAGAGTTAAAGCATCATTCTACTCTGATAATGAACTGGAAAAGTAAAGTTATCAAAGAAAAGGTAAAAACATAAAAGATAAATTTTATGTTTTCTAGAATGACTTATCTTGACATTCCCTAATAATGCATTTCTTGGAATGGCTGATGAGAAGTTCAACAAGTTCAGACCTGGCAATGTGAGCTGGGAGCCCAGAAAACCCCGTGTGCTGGGCTCATCCAAAGCCCCGTGGGCAGCAGGGCA
Organism: Callaeas wilsoni; assembly: GCA_013398955.1. NCBI lineage: Eukaryota > Metazoa > Chordata > Aves > Passeriformes > Callaeidae > Callaeas > Callaeas wilsoni. Next base: position 105,495 of record VWPU01006126.1, read on the forward strand.
GGGAGGGGATTCTGCTCCTCTGCTCTGCTCTGGTGAGACCTCACCTGCAGGGCTGCATCCAGCTCTGGATTTTCCCAACAGATGAAGGGCTAGAACCTTTTGGAATGAGTCCAGAGGAGGCCATGAAGACATTCAGATGGCTGGAGAACCTCTCCTGTGAGGAAAGGCTGAGAGACCTGAGGCTGTTCAGCCCGAAGAAGAGAAGGCTCCACAAAGTCCTCACAATAGCCTTCCAGTACCAAAAGGGGACTGAAAGAGAGCTGGAGAGGGACTTTTTACAAGGGTGTGGAGAGACAGCACAAGGCGGAATGGCTTCAAACTCATAGAGAGTAGGTTTATATTTAATATTAAGAAGAAATTATTTACTGTGAGGGTTATGAGGCACTGCAACAGGTTGCCCAGAGAAGCTGTGGGTGTCCCATCCCTGGAAGTGTTCAAGGCCAGGAATTCTGGGATTCTGTGACTGTCTAGCAAGTAAACAACAAAGTTGTCAAGGCTCAAGTCACTATTACCAGACAAAGTGATCAATGACCAATACCACCTGAAGTATTTTGTTTGTTTGCTTCTAGTCCAGTAGCCGGTTGAATTTAAGTCACCTGAAGTAGCATATCAGTTGACTACTTCAATAGTAAATGTAATACAGATTAGTCTTGGTCCTAGATACACAAAGCGTATCACCACATAATTTTTTCTCTCCTTTCCTTTGTGATGCTCTCAACACACATGAGGCAATTAGGTTATCCCCCTTACCACCATGGCCCTCCCTCTCAATGCTGAGACAAAGAGGAGACAATATTAACTTTTGAACAGTTCAGCATCTTCTTTTATCACTGAACAAGAAGAGTTTCCAGTCTGAAAAGCCGTCTGTGTATTGCCTTGTATGATGTTAAAGCTATATTACTTTATATATAATAATTTATTTTAACTTTATGCTTTCTACAGAGGAAGTACAACATGAATCAGAATGGAAAAAGAGGGTAGGTCTGAATGAAAGGCTGAAAGACCAATGAGACTGCAATCCATTCATGTTCCCTTTCGACTTCAGCCATACTGATATCCCCTACCATGACAAAATGAAATTTAAGATCTGCTTGCCTTACTTGTATTTTATCACTGCTGGTGATGACTGGCTGGTAATAAAGTTTCAGAGTTCATATCTCAATAAAATTCATGTTCCTGTGCTTGCTTCTGCTTGATTATACCAGGCCTAGACATTCAGCCATCAATCTCTATAACTGGGCTATCTTTGTGGATAAAAAAAATTTAGGAGGACCAATATGGTATTTTAATCTTGAATAAACACTTGATTGTATTGATAAAATCCACTGGAAAATATAAAGAGAAATATTTTTGTAAAAAAAAGTGGATATCCTAAAAAATGCAAATAGTCTTAAAAATTGCTTTTAACCTGCTCAGATAGATAAATCTCTTCCTATAAACAAGATATAATGATACTGGAAACCATGTAGTGTCTTCTACTTTGCATTAGGTAGTATCACCGGTGGACACCACGTGCAGGAGATGTATAGATTGATTGTCTTGTTACTTTCTTCATGAATAGAAGAAATGCCAGCTTAAAACAATTAAAAAAAAAATCTTTTCAAGATATCTAAAAATTCTTCTACTGATTATGCATGTAGACATAATATGAGGACTTAAACCTTCCTTCTAAAGTGGACTATAGAACTGTTTAGAATTTCCAATTAAAATATTTATTCCTCTGTTAAAGATATGACAATTTTGACAAAATTAACTTTATTAATTAAGAACTATAAGGATTTTCCACATAAATTGTAAGGCATCTTGAACAAAATGGAAGTTGGTTTTGTTTCTTTATTTCTTTTTTGTTTTGATTGCTCAAATTGCAATCTGAAGATACTTTATAAACATGTTATAGCAAAAGAAAGATACTTTAGAGAAAAATTTATTTTATATTCATGTCATTTATAACTGGACATAATGAAATTCACTTAAAAACTTTACGTTAAGTACATGATAAACTGAATCTTACAGAGTGGACATGAAGTGAGAGTTGAAATCATTCAGCAAGGTAGAAAGAGGAATTAATCTTACATGATGCCATAAAAAATTAAATAATAATACTGATTCAACAATAAATTGTAGTAAGAGATGCAAAATGAAATTCTTAATACACAGGACTTGACAAACTATGTTTGCTTAATTTGATAATCAAAAACATTCATGAGATTGGGTACAATTTGGAAATGTCTAAAGGAGTCTAAAGGAGAACCAGAACTAGTTTTACTGATGTAAAGAACATTGTTGCATTAAATGCTACAAAAGAATCCTTTACAGTGAGTAAGGACTATTAGGCAAAACAAATATTAATGGCAAAACATGTATTTCTCTTGAGGGGACTAAATGCATGCAAGTGAAAAGATAAACAATAAAAGGAATGTAAATTAAAAAAAGAAAACATAACAGGAAACAACAAAAAAAACACTCAAAATCCCACAAGAGACGTAGCAGGACATCAGTTATTTCTGTAAGTTTAATGCTATTCAGGGAATCTATAAAAGCAAACCACGAGGAATTTTGACCAGTGTCAATAAATAAGAACAGAAAAAGCTCCTTTTGAAGATTTTCAGCAAATGTAAGGTGGAAGTACCTAAACCAACAGACAGGTCTTTTTCTAATGAAGCGGTCATGGATGATGTACAGGCTAGCTGGAAGTAGCAAACAGAAAAAATTTACACTATAAAATGTACTTATACATTTGTAGACTGAAAGATAACTGATAATGACACAAGTTAGACTAAATGTTAAGATTTGTTAAATAAAAACATCTTACTCATCAGGGTAAAAATTTATGACAATTTAAAAGACAGTTTAATGCTCCCATACATCTTCTAAGAAATAGGGATAATAGGAACCTAACTTTTCTCAGCTTGTGCAGAGTAATGTTTTAGTCAATGTATTAAGGAGAAAGAAATAAAATGTTCATATTAATTATGAAGTAATTGCAATACTCATTTCAGCATTTTTTTCTTTTTTTATAAAACCCTCAGTATCAGGTATACTTTATTTTTATAAGAAAACTAAATGTCCTAAAAGATTAAATCCTCAAGGATAAAAGTGAAAGAGTTACTGTAAAAATCAGAGGAATTGAGATCTGAAATAGAAACAAGATGGTACAGCTGTTCTTTAAAAAAAAAAGAAAGCATGTTGCTTCTCTTGTATGACATATAAGCTCAGTGTTTGCTGTGGTACAGAAAATGTAGGAGTTGTTGCATTAAGTCCAAGAGTGAGTCAGGATGTGCTCTAGCACTTTTTCCAAAAATAGCACCATCAGTAGATTCAGAACAATGTTGCAAAAATAAAAAAAAAGAAGCAATTTGATGAATCACCCTTGCCAAAGACACAGAAAACATCTTTAACAGACATCAGAAAGATGCAGAGGGTGCAACATCACAAAAAAAAAAAAAAAAATTCACATCTCTGAAAGTTGCATTTCACCATTTTCCCAAATGTGGGTTAGGAGTCAATTACAGAAACTGAGTCTTCTGTACTATGCTTTGCACATGCCTGTGAGTATACATATAAACAAATAAACAAGGAATGCTTCTAAAACTTTTAATTGTTTTATCTTTCTAACCAAGTACCAAATACAATTGGTTGAGGGATTTTTTTTCCTGGTCTTGTTCTGTTAATGTGTTCATTTCACTGTGATTAAAAAAGATGGCAACAGAATGGCAGGAGAAGCTGGAGAGTGATGGAGAGAAAAATACCAACTTTCTGGAAAATCCCTTGTGCAACTCATTCTTTTTCCTTGCCCTACCTGTTTGTTTGCTCCATCTCCTTTTATGCAGGTGTAGCGCTCCGGTCGTTATGGTGTGCCAGCTAGCAAGGTTTTTCCAGCATTTGTGGGATAAGACTAATGACTACAGTGCCTGCAGGACAGCTAGCAAGCTTGTTAGACAGATATGTTCAACTCCCAGTGAACAGGAAGACACTGAAAATTAAATTCATCTGCAAAGCTGCCTCTCACTTTGAAAGTAAACCGATATCGTTTGTACACTGAAAGTTAAGAGATGTATTTCTTTGTAGTACCAGGGAAGTGCTACTATTCAAAAAACACATTAGAAGAAATGTAATCCTGTTTGGCAAAAACTGGGTATTATGTAGTGAAAGTCAAATTATATTAAGAGCATTCAGACACTATTGAAGTTATCCCTTTATTTGAACAATGTGATAATGCCTGTGTGTTTTTATCTACTCAGTCAGAAATGATAGAGTTTAAGCTCCAGCAAAGAATGAAATAATGCACCCTAAGGTTTAGAAAAATCAGTCCATTGAAATAAAAAATGGATAATTCTTACTTATTTGATTGTTTATTTAATACTAGAGATTTTGTGTCTGAAACATAACACTTTAAGGAAATTTGATCTTAATAAAAATGTCTGCATGAAAGCAGTTAAATGAACAGATCTTAATGCAGTTTCAGAGTCATTCAAATTTCTTTGCCATATGTAGTCTTGAAGTTAGAATCACATCTATGTACTACTACTTACTTTTCTAAATACAGACTAGATACATGAGTAGAATCTGTGATAATTTAGGATTAATGAATTTGGTGTGACAGCCGACTAAAACCCTTTAGTTTTTTAATGGGTAGATCTGTGCTTTGATTTGCAGCATATGTGTTTTTGATGTAGATCCTGCTTTAGCAGGAATTCTCAGTAATGAAAGCTTGGACATGCATGGAGAAAGGACTGTATAAAAGAAATAAAATCTTGTTTACTTTGTATATTTGAGTCAGACTCTGTACACAGCAATTTTAGATGGGATGAGAACACTTTCTGTGCTTTCTTTGCATCTTTCCTCTCTGAACATGTAGAAAGGTTGGCCCAAGCTTTTTTAGGCTGCTTACAGAGAAGGTGAATATGTTGTTAACTATTCCCTTACACACTGACACCAGATGACAGCTCAATTATTGTCACTTTTGGTGATTTTTCATAACTAATTAACCATGTGCAAATTTATTTTTTTCCAGATGGTATTGCCAATTAGTGGAGGAAAAAATATATGGTTTTATTTTTGATAGATGGAGATTTGGTAATTAATCAGATTGCCAGGAGATTGTTTAGTCCTGTAGCATTAAAAATAGATTGCAAAATTCATTTGGGTTAATTAAAAGAAATGTTCTGTTACTTCAATCAATAGAGAATTTGTCAAATGTCCTAACAGTAGAATGAAATCTATTTATATAGTAGATTTTTAAAATAACTACAGTGTCATGAGTGACACATGTCCAATAAACAGTGTAAGAGAGGAGTTTGCTATAAAATGGAAAAGCTGGCTTAAAAGCATTGCAGAATTTTTCTTTTTCATTGAAGTGTGTGGTCTTCAAACTATGCCAGGCCTTCCTGGGGATTCAGTCTGTAATCATTTCCAAGTGAACATAAAATATCTTAAGGTTTTTTCACACTTTACTAATTATGCAAGCATCTATGCAATGGTACATCATGTTTGCTTCTAGAGTTGGAATAGTATATTTTAGCTTTTTTGTAGGATGTTTTTGAGTGAGAGAAAGACTGAAAAGGACTACTGGAATATGCATCAAGATATCCACCTGAATTTTCCAAAAAGAAATATTGCTTATTCTTAACCAATGTTTCTCTAATCTGTTCTTAACCAATGTTTCTCTAATCTGTTCTCAAAACACCTCCCAGAGGCAGAGGCCTTATCTGATCTCTTACCAATACACTTCATATGTCCCCTGTCTCTCTAATGACTGACTCTTCTTTGCTCCATTTGAAAATTCTTGCCAGTCAGGGTGAGGAAACAATGTTTCTTCAATTTACACATGACACCAAGGTAGGAAAGGTTGAGAATACACTGAAGCAGGTCATCAGAATTCAAAACAGACGGTGAAATGGCTTGGGAAAAACATGGGATGAAGTATTGTAAGGAGAAAATATACTGGCACAATGAACTATATACTGTGACACCATTCAATACTTTGCAGCCATCATATTTTTGTTATGAGCGTGTGCCCTGCCTAATTCCTCAGAATACTATGCAAGTCTTCCTCTTCTTCTAGGAATATGCAAAACCTGCAGTCTCCTTCTGTGAAAGGCAGGTACCTATGCACAGAATCACAAGTGGTGGTGTTGAGTACCCAGAGACTGAGGTGTCCCAAAAGAAGTGGGAATTGTGCTGCAGGTTCCAAGGAGCTGAGCACATCATCAGTTCCGAAAGTAAAAATATCTCAACACTGAGTAAACGTCCATTGAATCTCAGTACATTGTTCAATGTAAGAGCAATCTGCTTTGGATGAATCAAGAGAAAATTGTCCTTAAAAACAACACAAATTTTCATGTGCAGTTATATGGAATTATGGTCCTTCAGTAACAATCAAATTTGTTTGCCATTGGACCAAATGAAAAACTCACTCATCCTGTGGATCTGTGCATTCTGACACAGAAGACTAACCAAGCTCCCACACGTTTGTGGGTGTCTGAAATGCCAGCTGCTGTGTAAAGGAATGCAATCACCGGTGCTTACATTCCTTTCTACTTGTTTTTAAGTGGTGCCTTAAATAAAGTTCACTTAATTTTTTTGTGAATTAATATTATGTGCATCCAAATGTTGCACTATGGCAAACAACGAGGTTTGACTTTTTCATCTGAAGCCAATGAGCCCACTGCGATCACTTCAATTTTTAAAGCAATCTGTGATTATGCACACATTGTGTTTATCACATAAAACTGTCCCAGGCTTGATCTGACATCATAATCATGTCATGACTGAATGCGTATAACTTCTACTTCTGTGTTTCATATGGACAGAATGGAGAAAAGACACCAGTTGTCACTGTTCAAATTCCTGTTTTGCTAGATCTATGTACTTCAGGTTTCACTTTCACTTTCCTAAGAGTTTTAAAGGTAATTTCCAAAGTACTGGCCTGGAAAATGTTTGCGAGTATAATAGAAGAAACGAGGAGATGCAAATTCATTTTGAATAATGTATTAATTTTTTAAAAGGGAAAATTGTGGAGCATATTAAGCTAATGATATATTAAATGAATTATATATGCTAATATATCAGTTAATGATATGTGAAATTTTACATTATCTTACATACCTTGTAGCTGCCACTCATCTTTATCCTAAATTTCTCAAGGTCTCATTGGAAAATTTTGGATGTAATTATCTCACTATCAAGCGGAGTAAACAGAATTCTTCCCTTGGTAGAACCTGTAGGTTTCTTAATAGGCTAATAAAAGGAAATTATATTTACTAAAAATAACAAGGGAATATCGTTATATTGACAAGAATTTGAACACCACTCTTCATTATTTGTCACCATCACAACATAAAAAAAATTTCACTTAGCTACAAAGAGATAAAAGCCTGAAAAAGAATGGAAAATAGCTAAGTAGGACATCATATTTTTGAATACATGTTAAAACAAAATGTAAAATTTTAACTCCATTTGCATTATTCAAATACATAAATAAATTATAGGCCACCTTATATATTATGCAATGAAAAAGACCAGAAATTGGTGTTCAATTGCAGTTGATTTTCTGAGAGAGTTCTTATTATTACTATGCCAAAAGTTTTCCTACAGAATACAATGTAACATAGAAAGGTTTATTTATAAAAACATAGAAGGTCAAAAATTAAGGGACTAGATATATTTAAAATGACAAGTTTTTACTCTAAGTAATTGTAACAAAGAAAGACTCAGTTCAAGAGTTCAGCCCTTGCCCCTTAGAATCGAATGGAAAACTACATTAAAATCTATGAATTCTCTGGGTTTTTTCCCACAAATATTACATGTATATCAAATGGAAATAGCCACAATAACTGTAGCCTTTTGGGAAAAACATATTCTTTAATATTTTTCCAACTCATCTGTTTCGATGGCCTTCTGTTGGTAGTTCAGGCTTCTCTGAAGTCACTGAATGAAATGTCAGTCAAGAGAAGTCTATCAGTAATAATTCTCTCTGATATTTACCCTTGTTTTTATTCTTCTTTTGCCCCACGCAACAAAAAAAGCATTTCATTTTCAAAATCAAAAGTGAAAATGAGAAATTCTAGCATCAAAGACAGAATTGTGTGCGCAAAGTGAATACACGGTTAAGTAGAAGGTATTTACACTGTCATCTACAATGACTGTTTTAAATTTCAAAGTAGATAGGAACACAATGACTATCTACAAATAATTCTGGAATCTTTGGAGAGTTTTTGATGAAAAATACAGTTAGCTACTTATTTACCCCTCATGAGAGATTGCTGAAACAATAAACTTTTATTTTCCCCTTTTAAACAGGCATCAAGAAAAGTATTGAAGTTTTTTGACTACATGTATGAACTATATAGAAGAATTACTTTAAAAATGAAATCCTATCAGAAAACTCAAACTAGGGTTACACGGGTATCAGATAGCTGAGAAATTGTCGGGGAAAAACCGTCTGAACATTTACAACCAAAGACAGTACACATATTCAAAAAGGAGGTCTCAGTGGGCTCAGTTAGGAACAATAATATTCACAATGCTCATCTGTGGAAAAGGGCTTTTGTTGTGCGATATCTGTTTAATTTATTAAAATATATTTCAAAATCAGCTGAAGCATGTTTTTTGGCTCATATTTCAAATACTGATTATTTTCTTTTAAAAAAATATTTTTATCTATTTTTTTTGTTGATTTCTTATTGGGAAAAGGACACTTTATTATTCCAGTGAAGTCACATCATAGAGATAACTGCAAACTAAGCTCTGTTCTTATCTTTACTGATGTGACTGGTCTGGCTAGTTTCTGTTAATCATAAGATTAAAAGAGAAGAAACTTTCTTTGAAAAATATGACCACAGAAAAATATCAGATTTTCTGCATAATATAGTCTTAATTCTTATTCTTGTACCCAAAACAAATGCGTAAAACATTTCCATACAAATCCATTCTGGTCTGAGATGTACCTGCTGATTTATGAGGTATGGCTGGGTGTCCCACAACCAGAGTTCAAGCTGCCCACAAGGAGTGTGTCTTTCCATGAACTGCTAGTGGAGCAAGATTGTTTGCCTGACACTGTCATGTTTGGGATAAAAAGGCCACTCATTTCCTCAGGGATCCTTCAGTCACAATTCACACGATTTTGAAGTCAAAGATGTGTATACTCTTCTATTTTTCCAGGAAATTTTCAATATGGATACCGTAATGAAGCCTAAAGATGTTGCCTAGACGACTCTTTACTCTGACACCCACATATATCTATTTCTTCCAAGTTACTTTGACTTGAGACGTATAAGTTGTGGTTTTTTTGGGTTTTAGCTTTGATGCATAAATTTCATTCAGCTGGATATTGTTTGATATACCTTAGTGTATTAAAACAATATCACATGGTTGCCCACTGAAAAATGGTATGAATTTTCATGCTAAAAAAAAAAAATATATATATTTTTCTAACTAACTAACACTGTTTATGTATAGAAGCAGTAGAATGGGCGCAAGGCTGGCAGGATGGATATGTTGCCTTGACAGCCCTTAGGAGCCAGTTTTCCACTGGCTCAAATTACTCTTCTCCTTTGGAATAGCATAGATTATTTCTCTCAAATCTTATTAAATCCACCAACAACTAAAAAATTCAGTGTAGATTCAATTTCAAGCTAATTTTATACCATCTCAATCATGACTTTTTCACTGAAACACCAGTGGGGCAAAAACGCTGTATAAATGTAAATCCATAAAAATATAATTCATGCAAGAAACCATACCCATGTTGTATGGTGATGTCTGTCATTATTAAAATCACGTAAATTAACTTTGGGAAAGATTAAAAACTTCAAGGAAAACATTAATTAATTATATGTAATTTTTCAGCACTCTACTATGAAACTCCTAGGAAGTAGGATGTGAGTGTATGAGAATGTCTTCAGAGTGCAAGATTTTGATCTGGAACATGTCCTTGTTGAGCCAGAGCAACAGGAAGGGGATTTTGATTCCATGTATTTCATTTCCTGGCAGCATAGTCACATGTGGTTCTTTAAAGTATTAATATAATTGACAGTTAACAGAAAAGAAGTCCTAAACTTATTAAAGCTTTGGGGGAAAGCATATTTAATGCAGAATTCTTTTTAAGTGTTGGAGACAATATTCACATGATCTCCTGAGCTCTATCTCACCGTGACATTTTCTCAGGTTGTTAGAGTCACATTTCACTATCCTCTCTAATACTTCTTGGCAGAGTACAAGGAATACAGCTTGATTTGAGTTGTCACAGTGCAATGTGTCCTCAAGACAACTTTGAAAACAAAAGAACAAAGTGCCATAAAGCAGGCTGTGGCTTTTCAGTGGGAAATAAGAGAGTTTGTGGTGTGTTTAATAAGCAGTGAAAGCATAAATCGAAATAACTTCTCCTCACTGTCTTCCTGGCTTGTACATTTTTTACATTGAACAGTGGCGTTTCAACTTCAATGAAAGAGTAACAGTGAGTTTAAAGGAGTATATGCAGTTCAAAAATAGTCTTGGGCAATCTCTTGAAATAGGGGGGAAAAAAGAAATCTCTGCATGCAAATTTACTGCTGTTTATTGTTGTCTCCTGAGTAGTGAGCATGTGGAGGTTTAGAAAGAGCTTAATGCTGTTGACAGTCTGTTGCAGCCTGCTGACATATTCTTTACATGCCTTTTGAAATTTTAATTTATAATGGTTACAGAAGCTATGAAACAGAGAAACCTTGAGGGTGAAGTCTATCATTATCTCACAGGAGAGGTACAGTAGAGGTCTTGGCTGTTCAAATGTCCCCTTTCTGCCTTTGGTGCTTCGTAACCAACACAAAAATCTTCCTCCACAGGTCACTTCCTCCACTTATTTTCTCCATTTGCACTCAAGTCTTCAGGATCTCTGCTAAGATACCTTCCTTTTTTGTTGACAACACAAGGATTTTGCTGTTCATCTTCAGTGATTTGTACCTTGCAATATTTAGGCAATTAGGGCATGAAATATTTATTCATTTTGATGGTTTGGGGGAGTTTTTTGTGGAGTTTTTGAGTGTTAATATCATCTGTACATTGTTCTGTACAAGATGGTATGAAATATAGTGAGAAAAAAGAGCCAAACTGACAAATGTAATAAAATCTTCGGTTTCCTTTTCCTGTGTTTTTGTAAAAAATCCAGTATTTTTAAGGAAGAAAAGTACTGGTTAGTAGTTATGATTCCTACTTCCTCATGACATATTGTGCAACTTCCCTTTCGATTTGCTATTTCTAAAGTATTTTTGTTTTCAACCATAAAGAAATCAAAACCGTAATAAAATACAATTTTTAATCTATGGACTTCTATCAGTTTTCAGATCATATGCTATTGTTGATAACTTTGCCAATTTGGATGTCCAAGAAATCTTTCATGAAGCAATGATTTAGGAGGACAAATAACTATCAAAGACAATTTTACCTCAAATAAAGGAACACACTTTAGTACCACAGTGAAGGAAAATATCAATTTATATCTGGCCAGAGACTCAGAAGCTCAGAACAGATTTATATTGGAATAAAGTAATAACAATTGCTTCAGAACTAATATAAACCCAAACATTAGGGTGGGACTAGCTGCATTTTTGGGGGTTTTTTGATAGAATAATACCAGAAAATATCTAGGTAACCTCTGTAGATACATAACGACTACTACTTGATATCTGTATCAGCCTAGGAAAAAGTATATTTCTTCTTAAAAAAATTGTAGTTTTGGAGCAGTTCTTACCTGTCCAGCACAAGTAAGGATGTCTTACAGAGAAATGTCACCTGCAGAGCCACAGTACCATCCCCTGCTCTGTCTCTAACCTCTCTATGGCAGAATCAAACCTGGAATCTCTGACAATCATTTTCTCTTAGGGGACCACTGTGATCTTGCAATCCCAATTGTCACATGCTGCACATATCTTGGTTTCTTTAGGTTACTCACTAAGTGATCACTCTCTGATGGTTGATGGTAGAAGTCTTGGCTTGAGATAATAAGAATAAAATTAATTCAGGGATACTTGTGTTTTATGAAAGAAAGGGGTCACGTTCATATAGGGGAGACTTCTGGTTATTTATTTTCCTGTGGGCAAATTGCTTTGAAAGCATAAGTTGACGGGTGCAAATCTTTGGTTGTGATACAATTATTATGTACAATGGTATAAAGAATTTAGGTGAGAAAATAGGAAACACCAAAAAAAGCTAAAATTAACCTTTTTTTCTAGGTTAGGACTAGCACTAGAAGCTTTTTGTGCTGAGAAAAGTAAAATTCGATTTCAAGAAGAGAAATTAATACCTTGAGTCAACATCCTGAAATCTTCCCAAAACTGAGCAAAGAGTTTCTTTTTAATTATCTGAGCTACAAGGTCTTTATTTCATTCTTATCATGGAAATACAGGCCCTATTATTGCACAGTTTGATTGAGAGTTCCTTCATTGAATTTGGGATGAGATATCAGGAGCAGGCACAGCAGGTAACAAAATAAGGTGGATAAGGAGAGCAAATATTTCCTGAAAGAGAAAGAAGTGCATCCTATGTCTGATTTACACAAAAAAACAACAGCAAAAAAAAAAAAAAAACTTTTAAGGTTCTTGGAGTTTGTTTTAAAAATTATGTATGGCTATATTTCATTCCCCATGGAGCAAAAAAAAAGATTGGTCAAAATATAAAAATATATACTATAAATATTTTGTGTGTATGTAACAATATATGGGAGAATCATGAAAACAGGGAAACTTTACAGCCTTGACATTTTACCTAGCAGAAGAAACAAACTTACAAGGCTAAAAATGTGATGGGGTCTCTTTGCTCATTTGTATAAAATAATTTTTAATGACTCATTTGATATCATAATCAAGTAGGAATCACATCATTTGTCAGAACCATCATACATGAAACACTCTTCACTCCGTCAGTGTTTACTTAATTGAAAAAGAATAAAAAATGTCCTGTTTTAAACAATTTATAACTAGTTTTCAGCAAATCAAAAATTTTTTTAAAACTAAAATATTGCAGGAATTTTCTCAGGTTTTATTCAAACGGTCACTTTTAGGGAAAAAAATAATCTTGGATTTTTTAAAGTTCCTTTACAGAAGAACTGTGGGTTTGGGTTTGGTATTGTTTGTTTGCTTGGTTTTTTGGTTCTTTTTGTTTGAGTTTTGAAACAATCCCTTGTTTATCCACTGAAGAATAACAAATTCTTTGCCTTATGCACAGTCCGTATTCCAATTAAGATTTTTATTTATCCAAATAATGGAGTTAGATTCGTGAAGAAAAAAAATTGAATTTTATTATGTTCACTTCCTTTAGGCAAATAAATATTGATAGCAATTATTCTGATTAACTCTTCCAAAGATTGGATTGAAAATAAAATATGGAGATATTGGACAATATAAAATATAAGTGGACTGGGAAAGTCCAAAATTCTGTGCAGCTGGAATTTAGGAAGCAACTGAAAATATAGTGGTTTTTTATCTCAGATAGAAACATATTTAACATATGTAACATATTTCTGTTCAAGCATACGTAACACAGTTATTGGAAATTTACAAGTAAATGAGGTAATTTGTGAAATTAATTTTGTTTTAGTTGTTCTTATTTATTTGTTGAATTCTTGGCCTTGTTAGCAATGGGTAACCCTCTCATCAGACAAAATTTTAGTCTTGGGAAATTCACTGCTCTTCTCCTCTCAAATACTACCCCACACTTAGAAAAATTATCAAGTGTATAAAATAATTTTTAAAATTAGTCTTTTTCCAACCTCATTGCTCTCTTAAAACTGGCAGCCTCTTCATTCTTTAAAACAGCTATTATCATACTGTGTCTGGAAGAATGAGTAAGGATCTAATTTATTACTAGTACACATTTTTAAGAGTGCTTTCTCTTTTATTGACAGCATTCACCAAATGGAATTTAATCTGAGTTAAAATTGACAAGAAAAAGAAAGAAGGAAAAGGTAGCCTCGAAATGACTGAGCTTGACAACTGCATTTCAGGAATGGGTTCCTATTGAGGGAGCAGAGTGAAGCCTTTGTAATTTAAATATTTGCTAAGAGTTGAGAATTGCCAAAGTGTTTTTCCCTACTAGGGAAGAAAGCCATATGCAGAAAGTTTGATAAAAAGAATATTGTTATCAAGCTGAGTCTTTTACAGGGTTCAAAAGCTTGTCTCAAAGCCTAAAGTCAAATCTTTCAAGCTGCTGTCTTAGAGCTTTGCTGCTCAGGTGCCTACACATTACTTTTAAAAATTTAAGGACCTAAAGATCCAGAATAATTGTAGACATATTATTGTTTCATGAGCATAGGCTGAAATGATCCACCCCCTTATCCATTCAAAAAATCAGACCCCTTTGTCCCTTGAAAAATGTCTGTGACAAAACGTGGCGGGCTACAATTACTTCAGAGACGTTTTGCTAGAAAAAACAATTTTGTCTGTTACCTCTAAAATTCTTTGGAATTTTAATGAGAGACAACCAGTGAATCATACATGGATAACCAGGTGAAAGCTCTTTTCTCACTTTTTTTTAGGACAGAATTAAAACCGTGAAATGAGGCCCTCCCATTTCCTCATGGATTATTGAAATTAGAGCTGTTAATTACCAGCCTAATGGCAGTTATTTGTAGTATTATTATTACTGTTATTATTATTAATAATAATTATCATTATAATAATGATTACAATAATGATAATAATAATTTAGTAGCACCAATTCTAAATTTTCAGAATGTGTTAAGAACATAGAATAATTCAAAAATATATAAAAACATGGGTTTTAGCTTTACATTACTATTAATGAGAGTATAACTGTGACTTTCACCATTTTTGTGGGAAAAAAAATTAGAAAATGTTTTTCAGGCTGTGACCGAAGAATGGAAATAGAAACAGTACCCAGTTTGGAGATGCTTGACACAAAACTAAAATCAGTAGGGTTGGAGCAACAACACGGTTCACCCATATATAACTTCTGTGGTTTTAAGGTCTGTGGAAGAAAATCTTTTTAATTACAGTGAGGAGTAATTAAGGCATGTAAGTGCCAGAGATTAATTTAGACCTCTGTTTATCTTTGATTACAGACTAAACCCAACAATATCACTTTTGTTAAAGTGGTCTGTTCTGATTTTTTTTTCAGAGTCTATTTGCCTATAGTAGTCACTATACTATAAATTAAAGCTGACTAGTCCTTTCATATAATTCAAAATAATTACATAAATTTTTTGAAATAATTGCACTGCCTTCATTTTGTTTCCATTGATAACATGGGAGAGTTTTTCTATGTTTTTTCACCCAGTGAATTTAACGGGAAAAGGTAGTGAGCATTTTTGGGAGTCGCATCTGTTAAATGACAAGTCAAGGACATTTTCAAGTAAAATATGCAATCTTTTGAGTAGTCTTTCTATATATATAAACATGACCAAAAATTAAAATAGTCTCTGCTTTAAAGAAGGAATTTTGACTACTTTAATCATTGCCCCAGGCAACACATTCAGGTAATTTTCTTCTGTGATTTTTTGTGTTTTGTTTCTATTTTTTTTTCTCTGTGTGCATATTTCCTGTATCTTAAATGATTTAGCAGGTGGTGTGTATTCTGCATTGATTTTCAAAAAGAAGCAATTGAATAGAACCAAGTCCCAATTTTCAAAGAGATTTCACAAATACCAGCATTTTTCTGAATCAGACTTTTTCAATAAAAGTAGGGTTTACTTCTTAAGCTTTCTCTTGGAATAATCTGATGGTATATGAAATAAGTAGAAAAAAGACAGTCCTTCAACTGAATATGATTTCACAAGGTTTTATATTGTGTTTGAAAAATCTTATTAATAACTACAAACTCACACTGAAAAATCTCAGGAAGAATGCTCAGATAATATCTTTTTAGAAGTAATATACCCTTTGTACAGTTTTGATTTCCTAAACCCCTAAGACATATAAACATGAATAAAAGAAGTAATAATTTTATTCACTGTAAATTAGAAATCAATCTTTCTAAGCCTTAAGTAGAAGGTAGTAAATCGTTTATAGTTTCACTGTAATTTTGTTAATTTATAGTAACTCCATTTCAATTACTGGGAGATTTTTTGAGATTGACTGAGACCTTGATAATTGAGATCTTTCTGTCTCTGACCTTTATCTTTACCTACAAGGCCTAAGTAGCACTGGCAGAGTGCGTAGAACTGTTCACTTTGTTAAGCTGTAGTGTCTGGAAGAGGTTTGAAGTGCACTAGCAAGACATGATAATACATTCAAACTTTTCCTCTTTCTCTTGACATTTGAAATATCAAGAGTGCTACATAGTCATTTCCTACTCCTTTTCCTAGAGGTTCTTGACATATCTCAAAAGGAAAGGTAACAGTGAATGCAGTTCAAAAGTGAAACCAAAACAATCCTATCCCAATCCATGCCAGGTCAGGAAAAGATAGTTGCAGCTTGAACCACAGTCTTTCGCAATATCATATTTTAGCTTGTTCCGAACTTTTAGGATTTTACAGCAAAACAAATGAGTTGAGAATTTATTTTCCTGAGTTACAAAAAATAAAAGAATACAGGGGCAATTTCTGGCTCTGATATGGTACCTTCTGTTACTGCAAAAAATCTACATACCTGCACTGGCAAGGTTGGAATCAGGCCATCATTGGAATGCCCCATCCCTGGAAATGTTCAAGGATAGGTTGGATGGGCTCTGAGCAACATGGTCTAGTGGAAGGTGTCCCTGTGCATGGCAAGGCACTTGTAACTAAATTATATTTAAGGTCCCTTCCAACCCATTCTGTGATTCTGTGATTTTATACATGCACGACTAAATATTGCATGATTTTCTTGTTAAAGCTTGTGGTTTCAGTGATGGACAGAATCCTGGCTTGCCTGAGCGCTATCTTAACATTTTGTATGCTTAAAGATAATAGAATTCGCAAATGCTATCTTGAAAGAAACCTAGGAAAGTAGAAACTATTTTTGAATTCTGTTCTGGGTTAAAATAAGTGCTCTGGATCAGTGCTTGTGTTTCACTTTTCAGCTCTTTTTTAATCTTTCTCTCACTCTGCCTATGTTGGTGATGAAATTCACAAAACTTGGATGATTGGTACATGGGGGAAAGTGTTCCAGATGGCAACATCAACTTGATTAAGAGACAAATAACTCCCAAAAAATATTGGGAGTGTCTGGAGAAGTTTAAGAGTGTTCTGAGTCAATTGCAAAGTGATTTCAGGGTAGACCATAAAAATTCCTTCTGTTTGGAAACATACATAGATAAGGAACAGGAATGAGGATTCCAGGGTACATGCCTTGGAAATGAAATGGGTTTATGTCAAAAAAAGTTGTGCAGTTTGTTTTAAAATGTTGAAGCAGCAAATATGAGACAATCCTGCTCATGACAATGGGGGTTTTTAACTATTTCTTCTACTTCCTCTTTTTGAGCTATCAAGTATATAGAATTTTCAACTGAAATGTTTTGAACATCTGTAGAATTTTCTACGGTTGTCTGAACTTGTTAGATGTGTTCTGTAGACATACAGTTTTTTCTCTTATTTTTTCTTGAAAGCCATCACCAATTTTTTTTAAATCACCTTACAACTCTATACACTTCTGAAATTGTTATGTCACTCTTATACGACTTTAAATGAACACTGAGTGGTGTGAAAAGAAATACTAAATCCCCTCCAAAAGCAACTATTCTTTTCTCTGGTTTATATATCCCCATCTATACTCTAGTCTGTATATCCACAAATGTTGATACTTAATACTTGCAAACTGTTTACGTAAAAGCAAAACAAAACACTACGGATGATCTCTGTCATGGCTTTCATTCCACTGGCCGCAATTCTAATGGGTGTAAAAGGATCATAGGATCATAGAATCACAGAATCACAGGGTGGTTTAGATTGGAAGAGATCTCAAAGATCATCTTGTTCCAATCTCCTGCCATGGGTAGGGACAACTTCCGCTAGACCAGGTTGCTCAGAGCTCCATCCAACCTGACCTTGAACACTCCCAGGGATGGGACGTCCACAACTTCTCTAGGCAACCTGTGCCAGCGTCTCGCCAGTCTCACAAGCAAAGAAATTTCCCTAATATTTAATCTAAATCTTATCTCTTTCAGTTTGAAGCCACTGCCCCTTGTTCTGTCACTCCAGGCCCTTGCAGATAGTCTCTCTCCATCTTTCCTGTTGGCTCCCTTCAGGCACTGGAAGGGCACAATTAGGTCACCCAAAAGCCTTCTCTTTTCAGACTGAAAAAACACAACTCTCCCGGCCTTTCCTCATAGCAGAGCTGCTCCATCCCTCTGATCCCCTTGGTGGCCTCCTCTGGCCTGGCCCCAGCAGGCCCCTGTCCTTCCCGTGCTGGGAGCCCAGAGCTGGATGCAGCCCTGCAGGTGGGGTCTCAGCAGAGCGGGGCAGAGGGGCAGAATCCCCTCCCTGCCCTGCTGCCCACGGGGCTTTGGATGCAGCCCAGCACACGGGGGCTTCTGGGCTCCCAGCACACACGGCCGGGGCATGTCCAGCCTCTCACCCACCAGCAGCCCCAAGTCCTTTTCCCAGGGCTGCTCTGGATCTGTTCATCCCCAGCGTGAATTGGTACCAGAGCTTTCCCTGGTCCAAGTATAGCACCTTGGACTTGGTCTTTTAAGCTATGGGCCACTTCTTGAGCTTGTCCAAGTCCCTCTGGATGGCCCCATCCTCTAGGTGTGTCAACAGCCACTCCACTTGGTGTCATCTTCAAATTTGACGAGGATACACTTGATCCCTTCATCTGTTTCATTAATGAAGTCATTAAATAGCTCTGATTCCATACAGATCCATGAGGGACACCACTGGTCACTGATGTCCACCAGGACTCTGAGCCATTGACGACTATCCCTGTGGTGCATAACACAAAGGAAAACAACTGGAAAGAAAAACAAGCAAGTTTGCCAGCATCATTAGAGGTAATATTAGGAGTAAGCCAGTCATTGGGATGACATTTTGGATATCACAGTTTTAGACAACACATCACATGTATTTTCTATGCAAAGGGTTGCTTAAAAGCTACATTGTTTACAATACTGACATTTCACTTTCTGACAGGTGCCATAGAAACACACTTTGGGGTTCATGTGGTGTTTGGCTTCTTTCATCCACTGCCTTGCAGTCTAAAAACATCATATTCACACAAGATTAGTTCAGTAGGTCAGAGCACAGTGCTAATTACACCAAGTTAAGGTGGGCTCAATCCCTGTATGGGCCATTCACCTATGAGTTGAACCTGACATGTTAAGGACAGTGGAACAGAACAATGTAACAATAATAAAACAAAGCATTTTACTCTTATCAGGGAAAGTATGGCCTTGTAGAAATAGATAAAAGATGTAACTTAGACAAATAGAAGTCATGCTAAATGAAAGCAGGATGCCAGCTCAGTTCTGTAAGACTTTCAAAGCAGAAGTTATGCAAAACAATATTGCCCTAACCCGAAAACGAGGGTTGAGGAACAGCTACCTAAAAAGGACACCAGACGTTGAAGACAGACCCCCAGAGAACCACATAAGGACTTCCAATAAGGGGTGTGACTATGTCAGATAAAGTCAAAGGAAGTGGGAACAGCTAAAGAATAAATAATCAGTGTGTATGATAAAAACCCTGTTCACTCAGGGCACTTGAGTGGAGGAAAGATCTCCTGAGTGGCCAGCATTCTGTAATAAAGAATGCCTGCTTTCTAATACTCAATACTATATCAGAAAGTTTCTATCCAACTGATTTTGGTGTCAGTCTGCACTGAACTTCAAAGTTCCCGCAATGAAGTCAACACAAAAAATGGATCTGTCCAAAATGCAACTTTTTTTTTTTTACTTAAATCTCAATGTTTATATTAATATATTTACTTTAAGAAGTCATAAACTGAATATCACAGAATATTCTGAGTTAGATGGGACCTACAAGGACCATCTGATACAAAAATCGGACAGATAGAAACCTTCTAACACAGCTAGGAAACATGTTACTAAATATGAAGGAGTAGTATCTGTAGGGCCACTCAAAAAGGTTAAATGAAATGATCATAAAATTAAATCCTGCAATAGAAGAATTGAAATAAAGGTGGAGTTGTAACATGGTTGTGAGATTTTCATTTGTGGTGGGAAATTGTGTTAGCAGCCTCCATTTTGATTGGAAAAAGTTCAGATGTAGGAAAATACTTAAAAAGTAATTATTAATATTGTGTGCATATATTGAAGCATGAAAGTCCCAAGTAACTAATTTCAGATGGTTCTAATCTCTTTCTTCCTTTGAACTAAAAATAAAAAAGGCTTCAGAAGTGTCGGATGCAGTGTCTCAAAAGGTAAAAATCAGCTAAACAGCTGGGACTGCTTAGGTCATAGAAGGGAAGGTTCGAGGGATATTATAAATACATACAAATCCCTGAAGGGACAGTGCAAAAGGACAGATTCAGGCTGTTTTCAGTGAGCCCAGTGACAGGAACATAGGAGGTTCCATATCAATTTCACACAGCATTTTTTACAGTGTGGGTGACTATATTAATACGCCGGCACGCGGGCTGGGCTGAGAAGGCAGCAGCTTGTCCAGGAGTGCCTAACACAAAGGGAAAACACCCCAGGGCACCTCGGTGCCTCGCTTGCCAGCCTCCCAGCCCGTGTGGTGGAAGGCACGTAGCCTAGTGTGCCTGGCGCTTATGGATAGCCCAGGCGTGGCCAGAAATAAATGAGCAGAGGAGGCCCTTCGACCGATGTTCCAAGGGTTTATTGTAGAAGCTCCCTCGAAGGGGACCGGATGCAAAGAGAACTAGATGAGAGACTGAGGGGCTTTTTAAAGGGATACAGGGAAGGGGGCGGGGATGGCATAGCAGGGACCTATAGGAAGAGGAGNATACAAGGGGGTCAACTGTCTGTCTGGAAGGCTGAGGCCCCCCCTCAGGAATCCTAGGAATTCAAAGGCAGAAGCCATCTTCACAGAAGGGAGTTTTACTCTTTGGAACCAGCCCACCAAACCTCTTTTTCTGGGCTCTGTGGCTCCCTGGTTATTCTTGTGTTTGCTTCATTCACCAAAACAGGTGACTGAGCACGGGCTCAGGTTGCCCAGGGAGGTCATGGTCTCCCATCCTTGGTGACACTCAAAAGCCATCTGGTCACAACCCTGGGCCATGGTGTAAGGAGTTAAAGAGCACAGCTGCCTTTCTCAAATGCTGTCAGGGCCAAAGGAGGGATTTGCCACAAGATAAGGCACCACAGCAGGAGCTCGAGATAAGCACAGAAGGAACCAACAGGGTGATGCTAATTCCATGTCTTGCAAGGCGAGATCTGGTTAACACTTCCTGATGAATGCATCTGAACAAAACAGTGGCAAACTGTGGGAAAGGAAGCAACTTCTGATATACCTGTCACTGTTCAAATAAGGCATCTGTGACCACCTACGACCACCGAAGTGCCCCCAGACTAATTTCTGGGGCTTTCCACCAGAGGAGTGCAGAAGATCCGCCGTGTTGCATCAGACAATGTAAAACTTTCCCCCTGAGGGGAGGTACTTGGGCATTCCCACCTGAGCCCAAACCTATATTAACCCACTGAGCTTTATTTCGGGGATTTCCCCCACCCCTGACAAACCACTTTGACCAAACGACATCGAATTTGTAACAACAAGCAAGTCTCATTGCTGCATCCACAAATGGTGACATCTTTCCTCTCCACAATCTGCTCTTATCCTTCTTTCTCTCTTTCTCTCTTCCTTGCCTTGCCTTGTAATTTTTTTACTTTTATATTTTTTCATTTTATAGATAACAAAAATGACTGCACACCTCCTTTCCCTTGTAACAAATTTTTTTTTCTGAAATAAACCTACCCCATAATACACACCCCCACACCCCCACACATACACACACACACACACACACATACATATATACACTCACACACTGGTTTTTGACTGTTGTTTCACTCTCATCTGCCCCAAGGGATCTATTAACAAGAACCTGGGTTACCCCGCTCAGGGCAGGATACAACAAATGGACTGGAAGAGGCTTTGCTTGAGCAGGGAATCAGACCAGATGACCTACAAAAAACCCTCCCAAGAACTGTTCTCTGATTCTGCAACTCTATGAATCAAATTCAGGTACAACATAGTACTACAGTGATATTATAGTACTGTAATGGTGTTAACACAACATACTATATAGTATATATATAGTACTATACTGTATAGTATTAACACAACAAATCATTATACAAAAAAAGTTTCACTTTGAGAAAAAAAAAAAAAAGGTTAAATTTAAAACTACACAACCCAGAAACATGGAGAACATATTATTTACGTGTATTTACTTTTCATCCTTCAAACCAGCCACAGACTCAAAACCTGTCACTTGAACACCAGTTTGAGACACACTGCTGTGTTCAACAGTTCAAGACTGAAGCCCACTCATGGTGTGAACTAATGGTCAGTCTGTAAAATTTGCTGTGAAATACATTGCAAGGAAGGCTGCTTCCTCTTAAGAACAGTTAAATAAAATAAATCTGCCAACAAATTAATTATGTGTCTAGAAATTATTGAGATAAAGACAACCATACATTTCTCTTCTGGTAATACACAGAAAGGACATGAGCTCAGAACTGTTAATAGAATATATTCTTAAATAAGAGTCCAAAAGACTAAGTCTTATTTTTCAGACTACTATGCACATTCTTGAAATATTCTGAAATTCCAAAGAGTGTTGTAGCAACTTCATAAAATACTTGAAAACAGTCTTCAATTTTTTCAAGTATGATGATTAATAGAAACTTTCAAAGGTATAAGATCAGGAAATGCCCACTCACCTTCCACATCACTCCTAAAATGCAGATCTTTTTGTCAACTGCAAGAAAACATAGAACAATATCTATCAACATTAGACATCTGAAGAAATAGAGAAAAACATGGAAGAGGCAATATGTCAGGGATAAGTAAGACAAGACTCTTCATCATTCTACACTAACACCAATGAAGATAATTACCTACCTTACCCATACCTACTGCTTAATTTTTAACATGCTGAGAAAACAACAGGATGATGGGAAGTTATATTGTTACGGTGTACTGCTACTGCCTACAGTGTCCAGGATACTTTTGTCATTTTTATGGTAACTTGTTTGAACTTGTTTATTTTCTTTATTTTCTTCTTTTTGTGAGGAGGATCAATTGAATTAAGATAGCAACTGGTGTGACTAAAAGTCTTCCCAAAATTCATGGGAAAAGTTTTTCAAGATAGTTGTTAGTATTCCAATGTGAATCTGCCAAATCTAACACATTTTTCTTACCTCTCCTGTAGATCATTTTAGTGTGACATACAAGCAGTTAATAACTTCATTAAAGTATTGGTTTCCCATTGTCATAATCTGTTCATCGTCTTTTTCAGGGCAGCATAACTTCAGCAAGCCTTGCCTTTCTGGTCTGTCTAGGGGTAACATTTTAGTACTGAATCTAAGTACAGTGAAGGAATGTTATACTAATTAGTATACTGTTTCTTTTATGTAGCTGAGGAACTACAGGAAATTATTCATTTAAAGTAACAACAAGCTACCTTGAGGAATTCATGTAGCATGAGAGAAAAGACAGACATGAGTGAAGAGAATACTTTGCTTTCTTTTGAAACTGAATTCCTGGAACTCAATTTAAAAATCTAATTAATCTTCCAGGCTTTTGTTACTGCTCTTTGATTGGATTTGCTGCACATTCTCAGCTAATGTATAACAAAATGTCAGCAGATGAGTACTTGTATAATTGAAATTGCATTCATTTTATGATCCTTCTTGTGATTATGTGGCAAATATGTTTGATGCAATATTTGATTTTCTTTTTTTAAAAAAAATGAAATTAGTGCTTATAAGTATCAATTCACTACACATTCATTATGAAACTTGTAAAAAAAGCTAAGAAGAATTTAATAAGAAGTTGAATGGAACCTCTATATCTTGATTTTTATAGTAACATTGATGTTTTCTGCTGAAGTCATATATCTGAGTCTGGGTTTTGGTTGTCTTCTTCATTGCATAGTATTGATGTCAGTATTCATAGCATATACCCTGGATTCCTCAGTGAATAAACCTATCCACTAGCTAAGCCTTTATGTCCTAATTCCTCGCTGGACCAAGCCAACTACTCCTTATGAAGGGGACCTCATTTTTACTTCAACTGTCTTCTTGTTCAGTCTAATTAAAATATTTCTTTCAGAGTTCCTGTATATATTTGCTACAAATTATATATTTTTACTTATCTAATTATGGCTCAAAATTGATTCTGCAGTTCCAACAGAACAGAATTTGAGGGAAGTTATTCTCCACACTCTGTGTAGCCCCAGTGAGGCTGCACTGCAGATGCTGCAGTTGGGCACATTTTCTTCAAAAGGATCCAGTGAGGAGCTACAGGAGGATCAGGGGCCTAGAACACACCAGCCTTGAGAGGAGATTAAGGGATTCGGACTTGTTTCCTCTGACAAACAGCCTTAAATTCCTTTAAAGGGAAATTTCAAAGACAATGGAGCCAAGCTCTTCTCAGTAGTAACAAACTCAGGTGTAGTATGAGAGGTGGCTTGGAAACTCAAATACAGAAAAAGTCTTGTCACCAGAAGTGCAGTGCAGTGCTGAATAGGATTCCAACAGAAGTCACCGCTCTTCCACCCCTGGAGGTTTTCAGTACTTGGCAGGTAAAATGCAGACATGACCCATATAGTACAGGTCACAGTCCCACTTTGCATGTGGAGTTGAGCTATGTTCACACAGAGATTACCAATGTTCTAAACAACATTTTTTGGTGCTATGGTTCACTGATAAATAATACTGACTAGTGGAAAAAATCCTGAAAGCATGTTGGTGACTAAAATAAATTTTAAACAGATGTCAAAAATATTTTCCCTTCCCGAATTTGTATAATTTATGTGTGCAACTTTTAGTTACATTTGGTTTGTTTGTATGTTTTGGGATGTTCTTCCTAAGAAAAACTGAAACCAATTTAAAACAGTTGTGGATAACTGCGAACTGATATTAAATAAAAATCCCCCATATCATGCAAAAAAAGCATGCATGCAGTAGCTTTTAAGAAATATGCTTCTTGAATCCTAATGCTATTTCCAGGACCAGTATGTTATATTCTACTACTCAGTGACTTGTAACAACGTTTTTAAGTACTGGAAGGGCCAGAAGAGAGGAAAAGGATGACCCTCCCCTTGGATGGATCTGGTTGTACATGCTGCATTGGCAGATGCAAAATCAAGGAAGACTAATTAGTCCTTGGTGTTCTCAGAAGTAGTGAGTGACTAATGCAAAGCTGAATTTTGGAAATTGGGATATCTGTCTTCTTGTCACATGTGATTTCCATGAGGTCTGTCTGCAAGTATGTGACATAATCCTAATGTTAAATCTTAGCATAGAGATAAGCTATCTTTAACTTTGCACTACATGAGTGTAGATATTAAACAGGCATTGGACAGATACTCTAGGTTAAGATATAGTTCTCATTCTTTTCACTTTTAATCATATATCTAGCTTAAATTTTCTGACCTTAGGGAAATTAGCTAACCTTAAACCTTGCAAAACAACAAGTGTTTTGAAGTTGTTTTCTTTTGCACAGGAACTTCTTTGGATTTTTCATTGACTTTTTTCTTCAAAATAAGCTGCAAATACTATCTTTACAACTGCCGGACACTGCCCCAAACTGGCTCTTTTGATTTAAAATATGCTTGAGGACTCGGTTTCATCCTTCAACATTCCCTTTAAAATTAATGCTTGTTTTAATTGTAGTTCAAGGCTGGCACATAAAGTTTGCAATTTCTGGAACCCTTAAGTCTTCATAGAAAATTACTTCCTTCCTTCTATTTCTTCAGAGAAACCTCCAAGCTAGTTTGAAATCTCTACATCTGGCATGTACAAAAGATTTTAGAAACCTGTCTTATAAAAATATAAAGCACTTTTTTCTCATCCAATTTGTGTCGAATGAACATAATGAAATATGCAACAATATCAAAAATGTCTTTCACAGAATAAAACATCACAGAGAACAGAAGAAAAAATCCTCTCACTAATAAGTAAGGAAATTTCTTTCTTATATTATATACTTTCACTGATTGCCGAGATGATGGTCTAAAATGTCATTTTCAATCATCAAGAGCCTCAGGCAAACTGAATAAACTAAATAAATATGGAAACAAGACATCTAAGGCTAAAATTTCATGAAAAGGGGAGCTTAGGTGAAATTATCTATCATCCTGTCCAGTCACATCTTGAAAACCTCCAGTGATGGGGATTTTATCACATCTTTAGGGAGGTTGTTCCAGTGATTGACTCTTCTTACTGCAAAAACCCTTATATGAAGCTCTCATGGTGCAATCTGGACTGCTTGTCCCTTATTTTCTCTCATGTGATTCCTCGTGAACGGAGAGCCTTTACCCTCTTTGAAACCACTCTTGAAGTACTAGAATGCTGTGATGAAGTCCTTCCTGAGAACAGGAGGAAATACCTAATGTCTTAAGTCTTTACACACAGGTAAGTTCTCCAGCTCTTTGACCATCTTAATGGCTCTCCTTTGAATCAGCTCCGGCCTGTTCTTGTCGGCTTTGAGTTGTGGAGACAGGAGGTACACACAGTGCCCCAGGTGTGATCTGACAAGTGCTGAGGGGAGTGGCATGATCCCATCTCCATCTCTGCTGGCAATGCCCCTGCAGATGCAGCCCAGGACATGTTTCACCTCTGTTGCTGCAGTGGTGCACTGCTGACTCATCTGCAGCTTTTTGTCCAACAGAACTCTCAGGTAGCCGTTTTCTCGCTTGTTAAGCTTCATTCTGTTCTTGCTAGCTCACTCTTCCAACATGCCTGGTTCTCCCAGAAAGGTATCTCTCCCTTCTGAAATGCCCACCTCATCCCTCAGTTCAATGTCACCAGCCAACTTGGTGGGGATATTTTCAGTCCCATCACGCCAATGATTTATGAAGATGTTTAATGTTGTGGAGCCCAGTACTGATCCCTGAAGGATCACATTTGTGGCAGGTTGCCAACCTGAGCAAACCCACTGATCATCACTCTCTGAGTACAACATTCACCCAACTTCCTACTCAGCTCCCAGACTATCAATCCATTCTTTATCTTGTGAGTTTGACTAAGAGATGGCTGGGAAACAGTACCAAATGCTCTGCTAAAGTAGCTCTAACTTCTATAAAACACTACTAACACTTCTGCTACAGTCTGCTGATTTATGGGATAGCATTAAATTTGCACTTCTAAAGTAACGATACTTATTTTATTTTCTGACATTATAAATTATGCTTCTGCTCCCATACTCAGTTATTAAACAGCTATAGCAGCTAAACTTGATTCACGCTAAAATTAGGTAGAACTTATGAGGGTTTTCTGCAGATCTTTTGATCCGTCCATCAAAGAAATGCTTATCTGTCATCAAGATTAAAGGAAATAAATATTTTAGTTCTTTAGGCCTTCAAATTACTGATGATAAAAGTGGCCAAAGTGAGGAGCAGATTTTAGAAGGTATTCTAAGGAGATAAAATTCCTGCAGCCCTTGTCTCAACAAGAAGAGTGTGTTTTCATTCATGAGCTGACTGAAGTAATTAGGAAGGAATACACTGCTCACTGGAGCATGCTGCTTGGAGTTAATGGCCTACAGAAGGAGAAGCAGTGATCTAGGAGGCAATGAATTCCTGCTGCAGAGCGGTGGGGAGGGCTGCCTGCGCACAGATGGGTGAGTGACACTAAATCATCCATAAGACACGATAAAGAGGCACAGGAATTTTGACTGTTGGTGCATCCCTCAAAAGAAACCTAGCACTGAAGGCTAAGTTCCTTCAGTTTCAAAAAAACCCCCACCCCCAGAACACTCCCAGCTCAGTACTACATGTCCTGAATCATTTGCCTTTTTATGAATGGTGCACTGATTTTAAATTCCATGTGAAAAATCCCCTCTTTCCAAATATTTTTATGATAACCTTAGTATTATAGAATAGTTGGAGTTGGGGGGCACATTTAAATGACACCTGGGACAACCTATTCAAATGTTTGATCACCTTCACTGTAAAAAATTCTTCCTTATAGCTAGTGTAGATCCATCATCTTTTAGTTTAAATCCATTACCCCTTGTCTTATAACTACAAATATTTGTCTTCATCTTTCATATAAGTCCCCTTTAAGTTTTGAAAGGCTGTAATAAAGTACCCCTGGAGTCCTCTCCAGGCTGAACAATCCCAATTTTGTCAGACTTTTTTCATAGGAGAGACTGTCCTCATAGGAGATAGTGTCTTCCACGGTGATAACTTCTCTTATTAAAGTCATAAATGCAGTATGGAGGGGGTAAAAATACAGTTCTCTGATCTTTGAGTACAGTAATTTCTTTAACTACCCCATTTGCTAAGATACTATTAGGAGGGAAGAATGGGGATTCATTCTCCACAATTTTAAGAATATATCTACATTTTCAAATAGAAGCCCATCATGTGACTTTATAATAAAAATGAAATGCTCTAATTCATCACTTAACTTGTATTCAGCAATGACTTCAAAAGCATGAAAGAGACAAAGGTTATAATAGTGAGGAAAACTTGACACTATTTTTTCCTCCTCATTTAAGCTCTAATATTTTTTTCTGTCACTCAGCTAGAAATGATGCTTTATTAAGAAATATGTGGGAATCTTGCTTTTAGTAGGATTCTCTGTACTATAAAGACAAAGGTAATAAAGGGCAGATGTTTCTCTTCATTACAACATGTTTAAAAAGATGTTTCTTTTGATCTGTCAGTCTTCAATCCTCCCCTTGGGATCAAGATGGCTGAGGGGTACTTCCTCTTGCTCTGCAAACATGAATCCTCTACTTTATATCACATTATCAGAGAATGACAGCTAGGATCTCCATTTACTTTAGGCAGAAAAAAGACTTTTAGCCAGATTTTAAGAGGAGGGGCCAATTATGTGATCAGAGTTTATTCTGGTAACCTATTTGAAGAAAAGAGCTCAAGAATTAGAATACTCTGAAGGGGTTTCAGTCTGGACATTTGCTTAACATATTTGAA
Source organism: Callaeas wilsoni (assembly GCA_013398955.1). NCBI lineage: Eukaryota > Metazoa > Chordata > Aves > Passeriformes > Callaeidae > Callaeas > Callaeas wilsoni. The sequence continues at coordinate 134,492 of VWPU01006126.1, forward strand.
ATATTTAAATATTTCCTAAACCAAAGAGGGATTGACAATCCAGCCTTGTGTTTAAGACACTCTGAGCTAGTCTGAATGTTTAACCACAGATGCAAAGCTGACAGAGTCTAGATGAGAACCTGACGTGGAATCAAATATGCCCTTTAAAACAAGCTGAGAGTCTATACCATTCTACATTTGATTAACACTTCCTTCGCAAGGACAGAGCTAATTTTTTTTTCCCTATGCAAGGTAATAAGGATTACTAAAGTTTACTCAATCTAAACTGTTTTATTTTCCTCTTGGATCAAAGATTTGGATCAAATCTATTTGCATCTTCTCTGAGCAATGTTTAGTTTTAGAATGTTTGGACCATAGCAATCTGAACCCTGAAAAATATTCCTAGAATACACTATAGTCATTTCCATAGGTAAAAAATGACATTTCATAGCCTCTTAATCTGAGGAATAATGTAAACTGAGTTTTGAACTATAGATTAAATAAAGATAACAGCAACACTAACAGCAAGTGTTGTTTGCTTGAGGAGGGTATTTTTTGTATCTAGATATTCTACCTCTGAAAACTTTACTTTCCTGAAACTTCTCAATGATTTTTAACTCAGCCAAAAGTTTGGATTCTTAACCAGAGAAATTATTCCACATCTGGTGAACCTGTAACTGAAAGAGAAGATTTCCATAGAGGAATCAAAGTGTTATCCAGCATAAATGTTGTTCAGTGAAATTGTTAGCATTCACTCATTGTTTTTTCTTTTTAAGGATCTTCAGGTGTTAATTAAATAATCTTCTGAAATTTCCTGAGAAGATAGTAAACCATTTTATGCCACGTGATAGACTGAAAGATTAAAATTTTTCTTGAACCTGAATTGGTTTGGAATGTTACATTATAAGCATTTGTTGTTTTCATTCTAATATTTCATTAAAATCTTTTTTCATTTTAATATTCATTTTAATGTTTTTAAAAGGTTACTACAGAAATACTGTAAAACATACCTCAATAAGATATTACCTGATTGTAGAAAACTTTATCTTGAATACTTCCTGTATTTAGGACGTGAAAAAGAAATAAATTCTTGTGTAGAACTAACTGAGCCCAGAGAAGAGCAGAGTGCGAATCTATGAGAGCAACATCCCTGCAGACACCAAGATCAGTGAATAAGGAGGAGGAAGAGGAGGTGCTGGGGCAGAGATTCCCCTGCAGGCCAGGGTGCAGCCCATGGAGAGGCAGCTGTGCCCCCGCAGCCATGGAGGTCCATGGGCGTGCAGAGATCCACCTGCAGCCTCTGGAGGTGACTCACATTTGAGCAGGTGGCTGCTCTAAGGAGGCTGGACCCGATGATCCACTGTGATCCCTCCCAACCTGACCCATACTGTGATTCTGTGATTTGTTGAGAATACATTAGGTGTAGGAATGAAAGGAAGAGCAAACAGAAATGCGAATTAACACCCATGGAAGCAGCAGGTTAAAAGGTACATGGCTCTGGCTTTGCTGTGAAAAATTTACCTTCACAGTGCTAGTCTGAGACTGACATAGGGCAGTTATGGATACATAATCAAGCTAAATTTTGCTATTCATAAAGTTACTTACATGTTGGTTACTTACATGTTGCTTTTTTTTGTTCTCTTCTAGTGTTCTTATTTGGATTATGATTAAAACAGATGTTTTTACGGCTATTTGAGATGACTAAAATTTGCTAAAATTAATTAGAATAAATTACATTGGAAGTTTCTATGATCGAAATACAGAATGCCACCACCAAAAAATAGATGTAGTTAAAAAAACCTTGAGGTTCAGCTTTTATGCTGAAGTAAAGAAAAGGTATAAATGTCCAGCTTTGTAATAATAAGCAACAATAAAAAGATTATAATATACTTTATCATCACTTCAGAAGGGATATTTGACTTCTTATCAATGATAAGATGATATGAACTATGTATTATTAACATCTGCTAGTCTGTCCAAATGTAATGAACCAGTTTTCTCAGTTTACTTTAAGACGTGAATAAGACACAGTGAATAAGCTCAGTACAAACAATGACAGTGTTCTGTGAAAAGTCAAGGTTATATATATATTATTTCTAATATATATATTAGAAATTTTATTGTTCTTTTTCCAGTTCATTTTTCACATCTCTTAATTTAGTCTCTTCATTAACTGATATATTTATCATGAAATTCAGTATCAGCAGTTAGAATTCACTAGAAGAGAATCACACTAATACAAGATTACCTGCAAATGCATAGGGTGGCCTAATAAGTATCATGTAGAGCACTGACTTTTTAATTTGTTTTGTGTGTTACTTTAGTTCATTAATATAAAATCCATTAAAAATGTTTTCTCTTTTTAAAGCATCCAGTTTGAGTGGAAAAGGATTGAGTCAGAAGAGCAATAGACTATAGGACTTCATGGCTCAGTGAACGTCTTGTGCCGGTTTGGACACAAATCCTGGAGGAAACAACCCGAGAGGGGCGTCTCTCTCTCTCTCTCTCTCTCTCTCTCTCTCTCCTGCCTGCCAGGCAAGCAGGCCCCGGCAGCCCCTCGCCCAAGGATTCAGGAAAATAATTTCTCAAGTGAAAGTGAAAAAACCTATTTATTTAACAAACAGAATCCGCCACTGTCATGGGGCAAAAAAGGATATTGAAACCTCCTTCCCCATCCCCTAAAAGAGGACTATGGATTTTAGAGTTCTTTCTGTAGATAAAACCTGCAGTCCTGAGCTGGGCTGGGCCAGGCCAGGCAGGGTCCGACGATCCCCCTTGGAGGGTCCCGCTGAGCAGGTCCGGAGATGGGAGCTGGTCTTGGATGAAAAGCAAGCCAAAAACAGTCCAAAAAGGAACAGAAGCCGCTGAGGCAGATCACAGTCCCTTCTCTGCTGAAAGCCGAAGAAGCTAGAGAGCAAAACTCTGCTCTCCTCACTAGCAGAAAAAACATTCTAATTGCACGGTCAAGCTGGCCGCTTTGAACAGTTCTCTCGGCTTCTCTCTCCCCCCTTTGCAATTTAAATGTACTCTAGAGATCAAGTAGGTGATGGGGAATACAGTATTGTCATAAAATCACCCCAAGACATGTCTGAGGCAAAAACTAATTAGAACGTCATTTGTAAATGAAGGTTAGAATTCGCAGAATACAGAAAATGTGCTTTTAAAAAGTAAAATATTCACTGCTTTTACTTTTATTCAACCAGGTGACACTAAACTGAAAACAGTTCTTTGTGGCTAAATTCACGCTGCAAAACCAACCATTTTTGTAGGATACAGTGTTAGATTGGTTTTCACTATTTTCAAGAGACTTTGAAAGTAAAAGGTATTTACAGAAGTTTTCAAAATTCAGTGAAAACATTTTCAGGAATCTGAATAATTATCGAATCATGGAATTGTTAAGGTTGGGAAACACCTCTAAGATCGAATCCAGCCCTTCACACAGCACTGCCACATTCACCACTGAACCACATCCCTCAGTGTCACATCCATGTTTCTTGAACATTTCCAGGGACAGTGATTCCACTGCTTCCCTGGGTAGACTGTTCCAATGCCTGACCACTCTTTCAGTGACAATTTTTTCCCTAAATCCAATTTAAACCTCACCTGATACAATAATGCCTTTATATTCCTATGAGGTTAGCTGGTCATATTTCTAAGAAAAAGTTTTTTTAAACAATGGAAATGGTTGTTCTTCAGTGTTGTTCACTTGCAAAAATTAGCTGAGATCTGGTCTTCACAAGCTATTAAGAGTATTCTGCAGTGCCTTAATATGTGGGTTAAATAATGCCAAAAAATCCAGTTAAGGGGATTTCATACTGAAATAATTGTTCTACTTTCTACACTGAGAAGAGCAACCTGAGAATTTCATTTTCTTCTGATTTTTATATCAGCTGACTTTGAGAAAAGAAAAGATTTAATGTTCTGACACTGAAAATTGGAATGTTAAGGGATTCTGGAGACTGAACATAAATAAAAATGCATTTGAAAAGAAATGTAAATGTCAGCTGTAGGAGTATTTTCCCCTTTTTCAAAGAAAAATAATATAAATGGTTAAGATATAGTAATGTAACATTTATAAAAATTCAACTTTAGCCACTTTATAATCCAACCACATAAAAATCTTAGGCATCTTAACATGCCAGCATAAAGAGTAACTCTATTTTGTATTATATAAAAGAAATTATAGAAATTTAATGCTTCTACAACTGACTTTATTTTCATGTAGTCATATTAAATCTTGATGTAAATGTAGCTATCCCTGGTAATTACACTATAGATGTCACATAGAATTTTAAAGTTTGAAGCTCGCACCAGTGATTGATATTGCTGTGCTGGGGTCTGAAGAACCAGTGCAGACACCAGTGACGTCAAATACTGCTAAGCTGTAAATAAACTATCATGACTGTAAATGGCAATAGGTTCGAATAAGTAAGTGAAGCTAATTTAAAATACGCAGCTAATTTTTCATATATTAAGTGTTTTCTGAATCCCTCTCATGTAGATTTTACAGATGTAGGTGTCCCTAAATAAGTTTTCTTTTTCTTTGGAATTTCTTTAAATCTGAATTTTAAGAAATAGATACCTTAAGTCAGCAACACTAAAGTTACAGTTCTCCACTTGTCGTTTTGCTCATCTTACCCAAGAAACAAATCATAATATTTTTTACATTTCTTATTACTAGCAGCTATTTCAATCTGTATATCATTAATAAATTACAATTGCAAGGGCTTGGGTTTTTTAAAAGCCTCTTATATTCTCAACAGCCTCTGTTTTGAATTTCTTACAAATCTTAAGCAAAAAACCACCATGTTCATGGCTAGAACCAAGAAAAAATAAATCAAGTTTCCCTCTGGCCTTTATAATAAATTACGACCAAAATTAAAAACATAGAAAATAGTATTTTAACCAGAAATATTGATAATTAATATTATTAAAACTTCTCTTTTAAAATGTTGTTACAGTTCCCACCACCACAGTCTCATGTAGATATATCCTTAAGGACTCTTTCTGTACTGATATTATTCTCTGAAGTTTTATGAAGGCTTTCAAAATTGAAATAGAACCAAGGTCTCCTTTCTAGCTGATTAGATTGATTTCTTTTGTAATCTGTTTGTCCTTTCCGGTTCAGTGAGCCATTAACTCCTTTATGCAAAGTGAATTAGGACAGGAGTAATGATACCTTGTTATAAGAGTCTATAATCTGCTGGCCAGGGCATCCACACATGGGCATTTTCAATAATATTCTCAGGTGAAAGGAGAGGTAAAGAGGGAGGAATAAAACTCCTCAATGTGTATTCAGCAGTTGATTTCTCAAATAAGATGGGATTGAGGATGTGATAAAGTGTGAAAAGTGAAGAAGTGAAGAACTTCTTTTCATAGTGCTGTACTTTAAGGCAAGGAGTTGCTTGTATTACTCTCTGATGGCTTTTCTTTTTTTGTTTTTGGTTGAGGTTAAACATACAAATATATATATAAAATATATATATATCTGCATATTTTATTGCATGTAGTGTTGATAACTAACAATAAATTTGACAAGTTTTTAACATTTCAACCTTTGTGTTTTCAACACTGCATTTCAAATGTAGAGGGAAATCTGATAGGAGGGGAGAAAAAGAAGGAAAAAGACTGTAAGGAAAGAGAATGGTCTATAATCTGTCTCACTCAGATTGCTCATGATACAGTTCCATTAAAAATTAGTGTATTCCAGACAGTTCAGGGGTGCTGCATTTTGCACAAGACCCTAGAAAAAAATGTAAATGTTTATTTCAGAAAAAGATTCTTGGATTTTTATATGAATGAAAGAAAGGACATCCAGGTGAACATGACTCATAGAAAAATATTTTCCTATCCTTTGTAATAAAAGTACACTGTATTGAGTAGTGAAGGTTTAAAATATGCAGGAATACTGAGAGTTTGATTCTGGTCCCACATTTCCCTTCTTTTCCCTCCCTTTGATAGCCCCAGCATTTGAGCTGAGGTTCACAGATAAACCTCATCATTTTAAATCAGTGTTGCTACAGAAAGAATCCATGTTTGACCTATCCCTGTCCTGGCCTGGCCTAAAGAGGATTTCTTTCTCTTTCTTTTCTTCTTTTCGCTCTCTTTCTTTTTTTCTTTCTTTCTTGGTTTGTGCTACTACAAATTTCTTGTTAAACTATGGGTCAAGATGCCAAACCTTGGAGAAAAAAACCAAACCAGACATTTACAATATAAGTAAGCACTTGATTTGCTCTAGTAAGAAAATAGGTGAAGGAAACTTGACTCTAGCAGCTGAGGTATAATGTCAAGCAACAATCAGCTTCTGATTCCTTCTTCAGAGTAAATTTTTATTTTTTTTTTTAAAGAATTGCTCAATAGAATAGCAAGGGAATTAGGAACACCATATTTTATACAGGTTTGTTTGTTTGTTTTTTAAGAGAGGGGAATTGATTTTATAAGCCATGGCAGAAACATATTTTAACAAAATTTTCAATTTTTTTTATTCAGACCTGTACTTCAGACTTTTCAGATAACTTATTTATTATCTAATGCCCAAACCCTGCTTTCTGGTCTACTTCCAAAATAAAGAATTAGTTACCTATCACTATTGCAAATCTCCTTTTGTTCAGTTATTCATATGATCTTTAAAACAATCTTCTAAACTGCTTTGTAATAAAGATCTTAACCATATTTCTTATCACTAACCTTATGTCACATTTTCTTAGCTGTTTTGTTTTGGTTTTTTTGGTGGGAGAGGTGTTGTTTGTTTTTGATTTTGTTTGTTTCTAATTCAGAAAGTTTGGTACAAAATGACAATGAAATTAAAACAATTGTTTAAACATCAAGTCAGCTGGATAGCTAAATTCTGAAATGGTGAATCGATGAGGATGAATGCAGCTTTTATTTTATATTCTCTGAATTTCATTATCTTTCTGCTTATTTCCTACCAAAACATGTTTGGTCATAAGGAAAAGACACATAATATTTTTAGGTCAAAATAATAGCAACCTTTTTTTATATGCATAAGCCCAGAGGAAAAAAACTCTTGTGTAGACACAATCTACTGAAATTATTTGAGATCATCATCTCTGGAAAGTAGTGAATATAATTTGAAATAAAACAACAAAGCTTAAATTTGTTAGCAGGTATTTTGTGTGTGAATGTACAATTCTACTGTACCTGAGAATTTCTCCTGTCCATTAGACAAAATAAACAAAAATTAGTAATGACTGTTTTTTCCTAGAGTCAATGTTATTATCACATATTTTATTCTATTTTTTTTGTATTTTTTTGGTTATTTTTTCTTTAGGATTATCATGCTCTTTGTCCAACAAATAAATTTAATATACCATTGAAATATTGATGGATAAACCCTTTTTTATTATCCTACACCCTGAAATAGTCTCAGCACCTTAGGATTTTTATTGTGCCTCAATTCCATATGCATGTATGGCAAGCTTTTTATTATACTTTTCCTTCTACTGCATCTTTGGGTCTTATCAGATATATTTTTCAATCAGATTCATCAAAGCGTGTTCAGAATATAAGTGCATTTCTTAACAAATTGAAGATCTTCTCTTCCCTCTATAAAAAAAAAAGATGGAACAATATATACTCTCTTTTTTTTAAAGTTCATGTCCTTCCTTCCCGGCTTCATTTTCACCTAATTCATCCTGATGACTAAAGGAAAGCAGTATGGTCTTGGTGGTTTTCTTTGGATAACTCTTTCTCTTTTCATCCTTCAGAGTTATTTGAGTAGGGTATTTCAGGTTACTAGAAAACTGGGTCTTTGTCCATCACACAAGAGCTGGAACTAAATTATCTTCAAGGTCCCTTCCAAAAAAATAATTTCTATGATTCTATAGTTAAATGGAACTTAATCAAGATTGGCCTGGAAAACAGGCACTAAGCTGCAGACATCTTAGTTCTGTAAGTCAGTAGTTGAAATCTTGTAAGGCACAAAAATCTCTAAATATATATCTTGAGAAGACTTACAGGTAATTTCGAAAATTAAAAGCATAATCTAAAAAATTATTAAAGCACCAGTTTTTAAAATTTATTTAATTGTTAAAGTGTAAAACATATAGGAATAAGTAGATGCATATAAAAAAAATTAATAATTTGAAAACAGCAATGGTGTCTCCAACTAATAGATGGTGGAGCTATGTCAAATTATTTCCCGTTTAAAGAAAGATTTTCATATATTGGGATGGCTTTCACCTTTCAAATGGATACTGTAAGTAAGCTGATTGTTCTTCAAAGCTAATAAGCGTAGCAAAGCCTCTGGTATAAACATCCATGACTTACTGGCAATATACTATAACAGAAACTATCATCAGATAGAATTAATAGAAATAGATTAAATGATGGAATTACACGCCAGCTGTTCCATAAACTGAATTACCCGGACATAATGGTGTAGCTTTCTATTATAAAGTTCAAGAAAACTAATTGCTATTGAATCATTGTGTGCATTCACAGAAATATGCGTGTCAACGACAAATTTGCAGAAAACCCAAAAAAAAGAGGAGGAAAAGCACAGCAGAACTAAAAACTTAACCTGTCCTGAAAGAGATTCCTCCAACTCACCTCTTCATGAAAGAAAACACATATATAAAACAACCTTTAAAAAAACCCAACAAAAAAGCATCAAACAAAAAAAGCAGTATAGAATCACATAGACACATAAAATGGTGCTTTATGTTTCTGAAATACAGATTGACACAAACTGTCCAATATACTTTCTATTTTCTAATATATTCACTCAACAAAAGATATGAGTAGTGTATTTATAGCTGTGGTGGTCTTTTTTTTTTTCTTTCCCTGATTGCTTATCTGCTGGGAACTGGACTTCCCACTTAACTCATTTATGAAAGGTCACAGCTCATCCTGAAAATCAGTTTGTCCTATTTAAGTGACATAATTTTCATGGCAATTTCTCTGTGAAATTTTATGTCAATTTTAAGGATTTGACGTTCAGTGTAAAATTTGATATTAACTGTTAAATTTTTACATTGTTCTGAAATCTGTCAGCATTGGAGTCACAGTTTCAAGGTAGAAATTCTGTTTGGATTTTTGGTCTTTTTCTCTTCTGTAGACACTTCTTGTTGGAAAGGTTATGCTTACAGAGACTTGATGGAATTATACTTGCTCTGACTTCTTTTATCTCAAAGGGTTTTTTATTAATTATTTTCATAATTTTTTGGTGAGATGTGTGGGTTAGGGCATAAGGTAAAATAAGTAGTACATTCATTTTGAATATTTGCAGTATGTAGATTTGGAGGTGGAAAGACAGGTGTAACAGTATACTAACATTTTTGAAAAATCTGTTTTCAGACTATTCAACATTTCTATAGACTAAAAATATTGCTTTCACAAAAAAAAATTAAATAAAATGTTAGTAATATTGGTATTTTTCTGAATTTTATGGCACTTTCATTATATCTGCTTATATTTGTTCATCCAGTTTTTACAGTCACTGGTTTTGAAACTGAGTAAATTTTAGAAGTGAGATGACAACTTGTGATCCGAGAACTCAAATCCCTAAAAGTCCTTTAGGAGACCTGGAGTGATTCAACCACAAATAGATGCTTCAGTCAACCCCTTTGATAGCTGTTACTGAATGCAGTATAAAACACTGTGAAGTACTAAGGGCAGCAAGGTCAAAATGAGTTGATAAGTGAAAGAATATTCAATTAAATTTCCATGTTTTGGTCTCTGCTCAGTTATTTTTGTAGAAAGGAAAAAAAGGAGAAAACATGTGGCACATAAATGGAAAATAGGTTTATAGGTTTATTATTAAAAAGGAAGGAGTAATGTAAAAAAAACCTGATTTGCACAGGATTATTTATTGTACATTAAAATGCTAATTATACTAACTCTGTGTTAATGATGATGCCAGAAGGGCATGAGTTTGAATTAAACTAATTAAATATATCCTAAAGGAAAGAAGAAAAAAAGAAATTGTGCTTCTCTAAAGCTGAATATATATAATTAAAATGAGAATTAATGGTAGAATGTAAATACAATATTATACAGATCTATAATGGGAAGATAGTGCTGTAAGACATTTAAGGTATTAGATTTATATTTTAGTGGTATAATAATCTTTTGTCTAATGCTTGAAGCACGTAAATTTACATAATTTCATACCTATGTATAAAACAGTCAGTGAACATTGCTAATATAGAAGGTAAAGATAGGTAACAGTAGGCATAATTTTAGAAAAACAGTCCTTCTCTTGTACTCTGTTGTGAGACTCTGAGCAAGAAAACTTTGGATTCTCATTGTGCACAAGGAAAAGTTGGTCTCGGTATGGCCAAAACTCCCTATTAGATCAAATGAACTGTACTTTTTTAAAAGGAACTTCGATAGTTTCCTTATGATAAATGTGCGTAAACAATAGATTCATCTTCTATTTTATACAGTTTCCAGCAACTTAGAATGACTGCAATTTAGACATCAGAAGTTAGTTGAAATGGAGAAATAGTGCAGAACATGAAACAAAGCTTAGATTCTGATTGAAAAAGAGATAGAAGCTGTTTTGCAAAGAAGATGTGTTATTTTTATTCCAAACAAATTCACAGCTAGACCCTTCAAGTGTTTATAAATCTGCAAATTGACTATGAAGGAATATTCTGTTGTAATCATGTTTTGCATTTGAGGTGAAATTGTAATGGATAGACTAATTTCTTTGGGGGGGGAAATAAAATAAATCAGGACATGTAGAAAATACAGAATTACTTTTAAAACAAACTTGAAAAATTGTTGAATTTTGCATGCCATTGTATGTAACTTGTTTGAAAATTACACACTAAATTTTAAAATCTTGTCACTAGGATGGACCAGTGCAATTTGCTGTCACTCCTATGCATATTTAATTGTCATTGCCGGGCTTGTGATAGTCATGATGATACATTATCTGCAAAGAGAAACATTTGTCTTATTACTGAAGATTGAAGTGTTTCCACTTGTTTAACATCTGTGAAACTTTTTTATGTAGAGGAATCAGCTGCAGGGCGGATTTAATTTTCCTCAAGAAGAAAGAGGGAGTGGAAAATAAGATGTGTTGGCAGCATCCTCAAGTCTTTGCCAGCAGGACTCAGAGGCTCATGGTGGGAATTTCTATTCTTTGCCACATGAAGCAGGATATTTGTGTCTTATACATGGAGTCAATTTGACATTCTTTTTTATGTTTTCCAGTTGCTGCCTGATTCTTTTCCTCTCCACAATGTGCCAGTTTGGACACAAATCTAGGAGGAAACAACCTGAAAAGGACATCTCTCTCTCCTGCCTGCCAGGCAAGCAGGCCCTGACAGCCTCTCCCACCACAGGTTCGGGAAAATAATTTCTTGAATGAAAGTGAAAAAAACCTGTTTATTTAACAAACAGAGTCCCTTGCAAGCATGGGACAGAAAAGGATATTGAACCCCCACCTATCCCTTAAAGAGGCTGGTGGATGTTATATAGTCCCTTCTGTCTGTAAAACTTAGCTGCTCCCACAGTCCTGAGCCAGGCTCCGGCGGGCCCCCCGGAGAGAGAGTCCTGCCGAGCGTCCCAGAGATGATAAGCTGGTCTTGGACGAAGAAGCAAGCTAAAAACAGTCCAAAAAGGAACAGAAGCTGCTGAGGCAGATCACAGTCCCTTTCAGCTGAAAGCCGAAGAGCTAGAGAGAAAAAAACTCCCCTCTCTCCCAGCCCAGAGAGAAAGTATCTAGCTGCAAGATCAGGCAAGCCGCTTTGAAGAGTTCCCTCAGCTTCTCTCTCCCTTTGCAGTTTCAAAGTACAAACTATATTTCTGTAGATCAAGCAGGCGATGAGGAATACAGTATTGTCATAGAATTACCCCAAGACACCCAGAGAAGGGGTGAAAGGTGCTTCACAGACCTGAGGTGCCCAGTGGCAGGGCTGGGGATCACGCAGGCTGGACAACAGGGACCCGGCCAGGGGGTGCCTGTGGACCACAGCTCAGCCGTGGGACCTACCAGAGCCTGACACCCAGGGATGGCAAATACACCCATAGGTTCCAACCTGTAGGACAGCAAGGTATATACAGTGGTGTGTATGGATAATGAGAGTGGTTGCTGGTTGGATCATACCATGAATTGTCTAGTTTTTCCATTTCAGGAAAGGAAGTTCCTTCTGCTTGTTTCTTGTGCTTGTTCCTTGTGCTTTTTCAAGGGTTGTCGTGACACAGGTAAAGTAATTTTTGTCACAGAATTAATGTGGTGCAGATGGGGCAAGAACTTGCTTGGCCTCTAGCAAGGCATATAAGGAAGCCGATTCTGTCATATGCACTGCATCCTTAGAGAGGTGTTCCAGGATTATTGCCCCGGGACGTAAAGTATGGATACAGATGGCATTGTCAAGATTTTATTAATAGTATGGGACTTCGCCAGTGAGGGGGTAAGTGCTCAGTAGTTGTGAACGCAGCCATTAATCCCTGTATTTATAAATTTTCAGAATAAAGATATTGGATATAATAAGACCCCAAGGGCATCTGCATGGAACAGTGCTGGACATTATTTTCTCATCTAGATGGAAGTACTATTTATAATTACCCTCTCCTGAGTTAGACAGCTTTTGATTCATTTAATTGTATTCCTCTTCAAACCAATTTGACTTAATTTCCCCATAGGATATGCTGTGACATAGCATCAAATACATTCTGAGAATCCAGGCAAATCTTCTGCTTGTCTTTCTTATAGTTCTGCAGTTGTATCAACACCAGAAGAGTGATTGGGACAGCTTGAGATGTTTGGTTTCTATGGATACATTATGATTCTTAGTTGCAAATGATTTCACTCTTTTCCAAGTAGCAGCTATTAACATTATACATCATTAACAAATACAGTTATGTGAATGATATTAGGTGCTAACCTCACATTTTTATATTTTACGACTGCAGCTTACTAGCACTAACAGCTCTAAAGTTATTCCACGCTCTGCGGCTTGGTTTCCGTGGTTCCTTCACTGTTCACATTCATCAGCTAAACAAGTCTTGAACAAAGGCAAGCTTTGTGGAAGGTTTTTTAATTGCTTGTTTTTAACCTAAACTGTGCTTTGTTCCCTTCTGGTTTAGTTTCACAGCTAATAATTTAGCCTTCAGTTTTGGAATACTTGAGTGACCTCCTTTTGGTCTGATCTTCCTGCTTATAAATTTCTCTAACTTCAAGATGTTCTCCATAATTATCTTGCCCTTGAATATCTGATATTTAGTTCTTTTGTTAGTTTATTGGCTTCAGACATGTAAGCCAGCTGCAATCCTCTTTTTATTTCCTTCTCTCTGCTTTCTCCATCCTTTAACAAATTTTAATGTCTATCAGTAACACCAAGAACATAAACTATGGTTCCTACATTAGCTCAGACTAGAGAATCATCTTGCCTGATTCTTTCTCTGACAGAGGTCAATATCTAAAACTTCTCAGAGAAATGCAAAATGATGAAATAAATTCTATTTCCAGGAAAGCAAACTCCGAAGGATTACAAAACTACTAATAAAATCAGAAGGAAGAAATAATCCTTCATAAAATATTTCAGCTATTTCTCTCTCTTAATGAAAAAAAAGATGACATTATCTTATGATTTAGAATAATTAATTTTTAAGTGCTGATTCTCTCTAATAAGATTGTGCCTGGCAGAAGCACCCTTGGATTTTTAAATGACCTTTGCAAGAAATTCAGCTGTTAATATCTGGAGACAAATAATTAAAGAGACACATAATTTATCTCCTGAAACAGATATGGGCTTAGCTGTATCCAACATATCACAGAAGCTTCAAGTCTAGGAAAAAAGTTATTTAAACTCATAAAGGAAAAAAGAAAAAAGTTGCATTTTCTGTAAGTTTTCCAGCATTTTAACAAATTTTCAAACTGTTAAACATTATTGCTATGCTTTATAGGCATATTTAAACTGCTTTTATTGTACAGAAGGGGCCTAGTTTCTAATATTTAATTTTTTTCAGATAATGAAGAAGTTCAGACCATTCAAAATTTTTGCTTATGTTTAGCAAAATGCTGGAGAAGCCTAAATCGTTATGTATTGAAGGTTAAAATTTCATGCAAGAGACATCATCAAATGTTTTTTAATTGCATCATAGTTTGTTAAAATAGTATTTCTTATGGCTTGCATCATTATTATCTATTACAGAGATAAAATGTCCTTTTTAATTTAAACATTGTAAGATTTAAAATTGATTCATTAATATGAAAATGAAATTATGACTTTTCTATTTGATCAGCTATTTCTCAGAAATATATTATTTTACAGCTCTTCAATTAAAAGTTAGAGACAAAGTAATTTTGGTTTGCAAAACAGAGTTTATAGCAACCTCTAATGACCATTGTGGCAGGAGCAGCACATGCATTCCTGTAAGTAATATCTTGTGTTGTAGGGTTAAGAAAGATCATCAGAGTTTTCATCTTTATTTTATAAATTTTCTGTTTTTAAACCTCGAAATCTAGCATTGGGAAAGACTCTACTCTAGGATTAAGGCTTTTCCTCAATGTATGTAACCATGGAGAATTGTTCTTGTTAATTTTTCAAGGTTTTTTTCTTTAGATCAATCAGGAACTCACACTAACACGCACACACAGATCTTGATAAAAGAAAATGTCAATTATTGTGCCATGGTAAATAAAAATATCTCACTTGGCACAAATTTCTACTTGCAGACACTTGCAGAGACAGGAACAAAATGTTTGAGTGAAAATAGAGCTTTTAACTTTGATGAGTTTAATATACAGTCTAGTGCTATTTTGAATATCTATTATGTTTGGTCTTTTGACCAAAAAGACTACATGATGGAATATTTACAAATTCAAGTGACCCCATTAGGGCCATTTTACCACATTTCGCAAGGAATTTTAATTATTTTTGAATATGTCTATGTAAAGTGCTCATGAATAATTCTACTTTGCAATAAAGAAGTTCTAAGTAGTGTAATAAGCTGTCATTATTTACATTTTACATATTTTTAATAATAAACCTTGAGGAGGAGGCTGTATGCACATCCAAGTAATATTATCTAGACAACATTTTACAGGTATATGAAAAATAGAAAAAAATCTAATGGAAGCTCACTTCAGGACTGAAGAGCAATTCTAGGTGGCTAATAATAACTGTTATGATTTCAGCTCAAAAGATAAGGATGACTTCACAGCTCTTTTTTTTTTATTATTCTAAAAGTATGTGTTTAATTTCCTAGTGAAAGATGAAGAAAGATGACCCTTTCTCCTCCACAAACAGAACAGTGTTTTCCAGGAGCACTGTAACCGAATTTATGCCGTATACTTACCATTACTGTATGGAAAGTGCCTTCAAAAAAAACCTAAAAACACAAGGGCATGCACACATGGTAAAGCTCTGTTTTAGTACTTCCTGTCATTTATATTTATGTGTAAATATGCTCTTTTTCTAGTTTAGGAGGTTAGTGGCATTGCTTGCTGGTTTGCTTGCTAGTTTTTAAATGTGGCTGCCTTTCTACTTTTGTTTGGTACAGATTTTTTAATTTAATTTTCCCATCATTTTAGGCCGTTACCTAAACTGATCCATAAATAGCAAAACAGAAAACTTCTCCTTACAAAGTTGCCATTGCCAAGGTGGAACCTAATGTAAACGGAAGGAAACAAACAAAAAAACAAAAAGCAGAAGCAAAGGCTTCTGGGGAAGGATTAGAAATTGGCAGAGAAGTGAGACTCACTGAGGTGGACGCTGAATAAAAAAGAAAAGGCCCAAAAAATCTAGGTGAGAACCTAATACATAAGAGAGGTTGTGTGAACCAGTTTTGTAATCTTCTTAAATAGTACATTATAACTCTGTATCAGGGTAAAGTATAAACTCTTTTGTAAGGACACCAGAAAGATTTGACTTTGGGACTAGCAATGTGATGTTATGCTAATGGATTTGGAAGCTGAAGTTAATATCTGGGAATAGCAATTATTTTTCTGAAACAATCTGAGTTAGTTAAATACAGTCAGTGACAGCAGGGAGATAATTTTTAAGTCCCAAGACTAGAATACAATAATTCTTGTGTATCCAAAGCATTACCTGGTGAAAAGCAAGAATGGTAAATATTTACCACTTGTTTAATAGAATAAGGACATAAACAAATATCTATTTCAAATAACCCATGTGTAACTTGTTATTTAGGAAATGAATAAAGGACAGTAATGAAAAAAATATTTAAAAGAACATCAATAAATAAATATGAAGCTGTTTTTTTAAAAATAAGATTATTCATAAATATAATCTCCCATTTAGGCTTACAATCCACACTTGTCAAATCTCCTACAGGGTTGTGTTTGGTAACAATCCTGCAAAATGACTTCAAGCTTTAGTTAACAAACAATGTTATTGCTGTAAGGGACTTAGTGACTCTTAGACAATTTGCAAAATATGTGCAAAACAGAATTTGGATATATTATTGCCCCTCACTATCACTTTTGAGAGAATTTTTATAGCTGTGGTTGACTTCTGCTGAACGTGCTCATTCCATGCATTGATTTCAGCTGAGTTGTTGACTTTTTAGCTGTCTCAAAATTACAGATGGAAAAGTTTTTCCAGTTTTCGACTTTCGCTTAAATTATAAGCAAGGAGAACTTGTTGAGTTCTTGCAGTTGTCTTTAATATTTTTAGACAATCAAAACTGAAATGTTCTTCTGTAAATTAAACTGGTTTGCATGACTCAGAAAAATCACTTTTGCATCAGGCCTCCCGCAAAATCAATAACACTTATGGATACCTTGAGAACATTCATCAAAACAATTACATTTTTATGCATTAGATGAAAAATTTGGATAGGATTGATCCTATTAAATCATGATGGGCTACTTCATAAAAGCATAATAAATTAGAGGTTTCCATTTTATTTAGTTCTGACATTAATATGCTTGACCTTACTCCAGTCAGTCACCATTGGAAATATTTTTAAGATCATAGCAGTGGTTTTAAGGCAACACTGTATATTACAGTGTTTTAGACGCAGGACTATATTTTTCTTTTCCTTTAACAGCTGTTTGAAGACACCCAACAACTTTGCTAAAGAGAGTTAGTATATTTAGAAAGGAATCTTATGAAAGAATAAAACTCTTTCTTTAGTAATAGGTGGATTTTTTCCTTGTGCCACTTATACCCACAGCAAAATAATGCCCAGTTCTGAAATCCGTTATGATTGTAAGGAGTAACTTTATTGCAAAATAAAGAATTCTCTAGTATAGCTTCATTAATGAACCCTGTACCATTTGAAAGCATAGTAATAATTCTGAAAGTCGTCTTTTCCATGACTGAGGTTTTTGAAAAAAAATTATGTTTATTAATCTCATATTTCAGGTAGACTACTGTTTATTTGCATGGGCCAGAAAAGAGTAATTGAATTTAAGAGCAAAATAACTTGGTTGATGTGCTTCTGAATAGAAATCAGCCATGTCTGGACATAAGAGGTAGAGAAGATTGCACTCCTTTTTTTATTGCTATTTAAAGAAGAGAAAAATCAAGTTAGTGATTTTTGTTCTACTTCTGTGTTTGAAGTGTTTGAAGATGAGATATGAGACAGGTGTAAATTGTTTCTCTCTAAAAAGTAACTTGGGTTCATTTATTTTTCTTTCACTGTAGTGTAGAGAGATGTCTGTTTTGCCTGCTATTTGGGCAACATACATATCAAAGCACAGGAAAAAGTATTTTGCAGGAACAGTGAAAATTAATTCCTGTTATTTTCTACAATTTTCAGAGGTTTTATTGATTAATAGGGTTTTGATCTTTCCTATAGAATTTTGTTTTGGTTTTTTTTTTTCCATAGAGTATTTATAAACACTTTTTACTTTATGTGTGAATGGAATAGACATTTGAGCAGATGTTTCAGAAACCTTTCAAGGCTGGACATCTATGGAACTGTCAGAGATGCTCAGAGTCTATATTTGATTCCTCAAGGTTACTAAAGCTTTTTTTGTTGGCCTGAAGAAGGCTTGAGGGGGACTTAGTTTGAAGCCTTTCAGTATCTAATATTTCGATAGAGAAGATGGTATCAGATTCTTCTTAGAGGTGAACAGAGACAAAATATAATTCAACCATCACAAGTGGCTGCAAGAGAAACCCAAAGGTAAAAAAATCCTATAAAATCATCACTAAGCACTGGAATATACTGTTTAGAGAATGTTGGGGTGTAGCCATTCTTGGAGTTTTCCAAATTTATTAGCCCTGACCAAGACAATCTAAGTTTTGCTTAGTTTAAGTTAAACTTCGAGCAGGAGGATGCATGAGGTGACTTCCAGATATCCCTTTCAAAATGACAAAACTAATTATTCTTTGAATCTATGTAAAGAATTACTTAGTGAAATATACAGGGTTTGTTGAATTTTATTTGATTGTTTCTTTTGTATAAATTATGTACTACTATGAAATGCATTGTCTGTTGTAGTATTCAAATGCTGATGGTTTTCTTGTTATGGTCACACAAAATTACTATGTAGGTCTAATCATACTGGATTCCCTCAGAAATATCTGGTTTGGTAATTGCTTCCTTATTAGGGCTCTGATGAATAGCTACAGTCACTGTGTTAGTAAATAAGTGCAAAAACTTTGTCATGTAGGTTGTGCTTCTTTTGTTGTCACCACTGCAGCTGACATGTGCTCACTGTGTTCATGTTTGCGTGCCAGCATCAGGCTGAGAAATTTCATCTGCATTCAGATCACAAAATCCATTTTTTGCAAGCCCTGTAGAAAGTATCCACTACCAGAGAATCATTTCAGTTGGGACCTAAGACCTCTGAGATCAAGTCCAGCCTTTGACTGATCACCACCACGTCAACCAAACCACAGCTCTAAGTACCAAATCCAGTCATTTCTTGAACACCTTCAGGGATGGTGACTTCACCACCCCCTGAGCAACCTGTTACAATGCCTCACAACCCTTTCCATGAAGAAATTGCTCCTGATATCCAACGTGAATCTCTACTGGAGCAAACTGAGGCTGTGCCCTCTTGTCCTATTGCTGGTTGCCTGGGAGCAGAGCTTGGCTCTCACCTGGATCCACTCTCCTTTCAGATTGTTAGAGGGACAAGGTCTCCCCTGAGCCTCCTTTTGTCCAGGCTAAACACCCTCAGATCCCTCAGCTGCTCCTCATAGGACTTCACCAGCCCTGTTGTCCTTCTCTGCAGTGACTGCAACACCTCAATGTCTTTCTTGAAATGAAGGGTACAGAACTGGAAACAGTTGTTGAATCTATTTCCTACGTAGATTCTTGTTCCACTGCAGACAGAAAGTGTGTAATTTCAAATGTCAGTATTTCTGTATGTGTGCCTGATGTTAACAAGCTTCCAATGGCGGCATCAATTGTGAACCCAGTCTGTTAAGTACTATATATTTTGTAATTTGATACCTTTTACACATACCTTTATCTAGAATCTTAGATGGCAAACGAAAAGAGCACCACTCTAACCACATATAAAATGTCATTAGAGTGGCCTTCTCTTCATATGTCATCAGCAGTAGTCGTGTGGTGTATGAACATTCTGACAATTAAAAGTACATTCTGGAAGTGTGGTGTTGAGTGAAATAAAAAAGGAATTCAGCAGCAGTGAGCTTAAATTGACTCACTTAGTGCAGTCATTACCTCACAAGTCTTGTAGCACTGCTTCATTGAAATTCCCATCTATTGCCATCGGTAGCTGTGGAAACTCTTATCCAATACAAGTATTGTACCAATTCTTTCCAGCTTTTACCAAGATTGCATTTTGACAGATTTAAATCTAGCAGCTTGTCAAAACCAAGATGATATGCAGAGAACCCTCATCTTAGTGTGATTTTATAGCTTTAAAATGCCACGTGATTTCATAGCTATAAAAGTTTTCCATTTTCAAAGCAGAGGAGAAAGTAAAAGCTCTTGTTTTAAGATATAATTAATATACAGAAAAATAAAATGAAGGGTTAAAAAAATTGGCAAATTATAAACCTCCTTTTTATATCCTCTCACAAAAGTATTTTGACTGTTGTTCTACAGTTGGATTGTAGATTCAATTATATTGGGATCATTTTGCGTATTACTGTTAGAAATAAGCTGCAAGCTTACACATTTTTGGGATTTTTGTTAGTTTGGTTTGGATGTTGTTGTGGATTGGTGGGTTTGGTTGGGTTTGGTTTGGGTTGGTTTGGTTTGGTTTGGTTTGGTTTTGCAGGGGGAGTTTTGAAAATGTGATCTGCACATGCCAGGCAAAGAAAGCACTAAATTTTAGTATTTTATTTGCCATGTACCAGCTATCAGGCATCAACCTGTCAGGAGTAATCATATTATCTCTGGGCTTTTGTCTAAACACTGAGCTTCATACTTTGCCAGTTAAGTTTTTCTCAAATTTATTCTCCTGCTGTTTTCAATCTTAACTGAGCTACTGACAGAAATCTTTGCTGGTTATTTTCTAATGTTGTATTTTCATTAATTCTCTCTTGCATTCTTGCAAGCAGGCTGACAAGAATGCATATATCAGAAAGCCTGCTAGAATGACCTCTCAGTTATCAAATCCCACCGTCTCATTCCTTTATGGACTTTCCAATTGCAGTGAAATAAAAAAAAAAAATCCAGTTATTAACTTACTCAATTTTTAAATTGGTATTAAATGAGAATAGGTAACAACATTCTGTTTAAATATTTTATGCTTATGCAGTTTCCAGAATCACTGAGGAGAAATGAATGGTTTGTCTGGCACAACACAAAACAAAAACAGAGGAAAACAGGTGTTGAAAGCAATTTTCTTTTTCTTTGCCAATCGTAATTGGTCAGAGGTGCTTAAATTTATGTCTTTTGTAATCTTTTAAATAAATTTGGACAATATTCAATGTCAATTGTTTGTGAATATTACATGACACATTTTGATGGAAGTATTCTTTCACTATGCCTTCAAAATTTGCTGGTCAGTGATCTCAGACAATTATCATTATCAGACAAATCACACACTTACTGCAGTCACTCAGTTCCATTGCTGCTTGATTTCAGACAGAGCTAACTCAAATCTTCCCAACAGAGCAGGTAAAATTCAGTTTCATTTTCAGTGGATTTGGGGAAGATAAGAGGAAAATAGCTCAAGGGATGGAAGCTGTAGTTTTGAAAGGCCAGAAGGTAGGAGTGGGTGCAGCCTCAACTCCGAGCAGGACAGGAAGGTTGCGTGCCTCAGCAGGGCATAAGGGAGCTGAAGGGAGGCTACTTAACACTCTCTTCTCTAACCAGATTAAGATCAGAAAGTGTTTGATTTTACTTTCAGTTTCCTAAGGATTTTAATTACCAATGGAACCCAACATTTATTAATTTATTTCTTTATTGGGGCTATCCAGAGGATAAAGACATTGAAACAGGAGTTTAGTTAGTCAGCAAATTTGCAAATCTTTATGCAGCATCTACTTCCTTTTTCCAGCATAGTAATTATGGGGAGCTAAAACCCCAAACATTTTTTGTATCCCTAACTCTATTTGTAGTTTCCTTTTCTGAACCCGTATTCACCATTCTGTAATCCTAACACATTTCTCCCAACTCTTTAATTTCCTATTTTTCCCATCCTCCTAACCTGTGTCTTATGCTATAAATCACTGATGACAGAAACAAGCCCTGTACAGAGTGAGGTCCTGGAAATGCTTGATTTTCTGGAGAAATCACTAAGGGAAAAATGTTGAACAGACACAGACATGTCAGATGGAAAGCTTCCTCCTGTGCAAGGCAAACATTTTTGTACAGATTCGCTTTTATGAGCATGTTCCTTGCTGTTGAACTTGGAACAGGATTGGTTTGGGACTCAATCTACATAGATGGTAAGTCATCTGAACTATCTCTATTTGTGAATTACAGCTTCGTTGCCTCTGCACAGAAAATCTTCCAACATTTTCAAGATTACCTGAAGCAAATGCTTTTGTTTCTTTACCATCATTTGTGTAGCTATTCCTACCAGCTGAGCAGCCCTCACTAAATTAAACTGGAGTAATCAGGATTTTTTCCTCCTTTTCCCTTTTCCTTTCCTTTTAGCTTTTGTTTTCAGAGCATTTACTTTTCAGTCTGTTTTCTGACTGATTCACTGGTCACCTGAGGTATTAAGGCTATAAGCCCAAACAATATGGACAGTGAGAATGGAACTGGGATATTTATTTTAAAATTGCGAATCTCATTATTCTTCAGAAATACTTCATGCGGATGAATTTCATCATGGAAAATGTAGTTAAGCACCTCAGCTGTCCAGGGAAGTGGAGGAGTCACTATCCCTGGAGGTGTTCAAGAAAGAGCTGGACATGGCACTTGGTGCCATGGTCTGGTTGACATGGTGGTGATCATTCAAGAGTTGGACTCGATTATCTTGGAGGTGTATTCCAACCCTAATCATTCTGTGATTCTGTAATTAACAGTGTTTCATTAGGTGAATGGCAGTGTGTATGTTAGAAATAATTTTTTATTTATGTGCAACATTTTTGAATTCATAATTCAAATTAATTGTAGAGAAAAAGAAATGTTGTGGAACCTTTTATTATTTCACGGCAGCAGCTTAGTTGCACATTTGCACATGCAATTATATCTTCTAAAGTTCCTGCTTCATAACCTTTTCAACAGAATGAGGGCTAATTAATTCTTAAGGAACAGTTCTCTAATCATAGTTGAAGGTGATCTGTCTTTTTTTGTACTTCAGACTGACTTGTGGTATTATGAAACACTGTATCTGGTTCCTAATAGTCATGTCATACTGCATTAAGTCATACAATACTATGCTGAAGAGATTGATGCAATGATTTATCTCATGTCATATCTTGATGTGTCAGTCGAGGAAGTAGAGCATATACAGATGGATCTTATCTGTAAAAATGGCTTGTATATGTGGAGTTTTAAGAAAAAAATCATGAAAACCACAGAACTTGAGAAAAACTGCTTTTATACTAAATATAATGTTTAGAATTATCTATTAGACTGCCATATCTTTGATAAGACACGAAAAATTTCTTTAAATCAAGATAGTTGAATCTATATGACAAATAAAGAATCCTTGCAGTAGAAAGAACTGTGAGGGATCAGTTTTGAGCAATACACAACAGGAATCTTTATAGTAACCTTTGAGGCTCTCTTGGGGCCTAAAATCTTAAAATTTAAGAAATAAATTCAGTTTGTGGTGGGGAACATTCCAGCCAAAACTTTTGGTATATGTCTTCTTGTTTGGTATTCTTGGTATCAATACCGCAAAAATATTCACGAAGAAATTTGGGGCAAAACCTGAAATCTTTCTTTTAAAATTTCATCTGTAAGAAAAGAAGTAGACAAAGTTATCTGAGCACAGGACAATTAGGAACTCCCTGTTAGGTCCTAGCTACTTTAAATGTATAAAACTTCATTTTGTGTATGTGGATAATAAATTTTTAGGCCCATTTTCATGGCTAATCAACAGTTTCTTCAATGTGCCTAAGTATGCAAGCAATAATCACCAAAGGCATTTTTGGTAAGGATAGTTGGCATCTCTGGATTTGTCTTTGGCTCCTAAGCTGAAAGATTTCATGGCAAGTATTCAGTCATATAGGTTCTGTACAGCATTTGATGACACTCATGACTTCCAGCTCCATAAGAGCTTTTGAGGTCTCAAGAAGCAGCAACTGCTTAATGCAAATATGTAAAATTTTATTCTACGCAAAAATGGCTGTAAGACACTAAAGATAAAATTAGCTACTAACTCTAATGCCACATCCTAGATTTTTGAAAGACATTGCTCAGGATGATGTCTTATTTCCATGTTCTAATGCCATTTCTTCTAGTTATATTTTAGTTTTTCTGTCATTACAGCATTTCTTAGAGCATAGTAACAGCTGCTTGTGTTCAAGGTAAACATATTTTCAGTTGTATATTTTTTAGCAGATATTCTGAAGACAGTAATGGCTGAAGGCAATGATGTTGATGGATCTCTTGGTTAATGTGCCAATCTACTAATTAATTTAACTACATCACAGTAATTTACAAGGAGCTAGTTATAAATGACTTATATTACAGATAAAAATCCTGGAATTAATAAGAGGAGACTCTTCCCAGGATTTTAGTCCTTTGTATGAAAACAAATTCTATTTGATATTAAAGGGGAATTTGCATATTAGAGGGTGTTAAATTTTATGTACTTCTATAGAAGTAATGTGGCAGTAGCAAATTTTTCATATTTTCTGTCCCAGTTATTTTCCTACTCTGGATTTTATGGATGTCTCATAATTTGGCGTTCACCCTTGTTTCCACATTCTATTTTTACATCAAATGTTAATCAATTTCTTTTACTGAAAGAAACATTAGAAACAATGTTTTAGAATATCTCAGCTATAGTAAGAAATATGTTTTTAAAATACCTCAAGCTTTTTGATTTATTGATAAAAAGTAAAAGTTACAGTGGTTGATTTCTTGAAGAAAAAGCACATTTCTTTCCCCTGTTTTTTTACATCTGAAGCTTTTAAATTTTCTCTGTCTACTATGGCCAGAAAATATTAAACAACTAAATATATTGTTTAACATAGAAATCACCAGTTCTTTTATAATTAATTCAATTTATATTTCCCTGTGGCAGTTACAGAGTTGGAGGTACATTTGGCCCATATTAAGTCTTTAGGATGACCAATGCATGGAGATTTTTTAATGCCATAAAATCAAGATACGTTCAAGAAACACAGGGGTCAGTAGATAATAATGAGACCAAAGGCCTAACAAAGTAATAAATATAAAATTAAACTAACATAGAACCAAATAAAGAAGTGGAAATATTGTCCGTACTCAGTTCTTCAGAAATCATTAGCAGGTGGGCAGCAATACAGGAACGTCTCTGGGCAGCAGAGGTTGGATGGGGCTCTTGTTCAACATCAGAAAGAGGATATTAAAAAGAAGCAACTTCTAAAACTAGCATAAAAGCATTATTACTTTATTCTGGCTTTCTTATAATGGGCCTTTATTTTTTCTCAGAATAAACATATAAGTCTTAATAACTTTTTTACCACATACTGTGGCACATCAAGTTTGTAATAACAGAAACTAGAAGTGATTATCTTTATGTGATTTAATGTTTCCCCTTGTTTATTTGGTATGACTTTGATAATGGAGTTTATGAACTTCGTTGTCTCTTGAGATTCCTACTAGGAAAATCTTATTGCCAGATAACTAAACCTTATATTCTACCCTAAAAACTGTTACATGATCTATCTTTTTTTTTTTTTTTTTTTTTAAACAAAGATTTCCAAAAGCCTTGGTTTTGTAATTCTATTAACACTGAGCTTCACTTCCTGGAATTTACCTCAAGAGATGCAATGTTTCATAGCTCCCTCAGTTTACCTTGTTTAATGTTGTACTCAAATAAGAATGTGTCACAGAAGCAAATAACCTCTAACATCCATCCAGGAATTTTAAACTTGGTTTGGTTTGGGTTGAGTTGGGTTAGGTGGTTTATTTTTAATACATCTATAGCCAATTTAACTCCATTTCAGTCTTCATTTTGATGACAGAAAAGCTAAAGCTAATGTAGTGTATGGAAAGCTGATGTTTCATAGCTTGGGGAAAATTGCTGTACTACGTTGGTTACTTCTCCTTGGAAGACCTTTTGCCAAAATTCAAGAACAATGACATAGTATGTTACTCTTTAGGTACAAAGAGGAATAGCATACAAAGCCAAGGAGTGTCGCAGGCTGGTCATGAAGGCCCAAGAATCTTGTTGCCTCTATTCACGTTAGCTGAACTCAGGACTCCGTTGCCCAACTTGTAAAAAAGGTGCAAATATTAGAAAATTTTGTGTTTTGTGGGTAAGTGTAACAATTTAAATTGTATGATTATGGGAGCAAAGGTGAAATAATTGGAAATAAAGGAATAATGCCTTAACCCTTGCAGTATGTCCATGGAAAGAGACAGATCTTATAGCTCATTAATGCCAATTAGTCTTCACTTTAATATGTGATCTCTTAAGTGGAAGGTAATTTATAATTATAATTGTAATTTTTAATTTGTGAATTTGTAATTTGTAATTTGTAATTGTTAATTGTAATTTGCAGTTTGTAATTATAAACTGTAATTTGCTTGATTATGAAGGAAATATCTTGGAACAAACGGGAGCACCATGATATATTTGAGCACTTACTGTTCTTATATAACTTGTTTCAGTGACCACATTGCTGAAATTTAAAGCAGGATTTTCCACTGTAACTGGCACTAAAATATTCCTTGATTCTGTACAGCTTAGAGCTTCTAATTGCTGAACTTCAGAGGGTGACAATGATTTTATTAAGTCTTGCAGACTAATTTATCCTATTCAAAGTCAAGTACATCAGAATATTAAGTTTCCTCACCTCTGACATCAATAGTTGCATTAGCTGTTTGTTTGTTTGAAGCTGCAGTGAGAGTCTTTGCAAAAAAAAGGGCAGTAAAATATCTGCTGTTTTCAATTTCAAACTGCTTGCCATTCTAATATGTGGAATATTAGCTTTTCTCTGCAAGTGTGGAAAAAAAAACCCAGAAGATATTTACATACTGTAATAATTACAGTAACTCCATTTTGAAATTACTTTGAATGAAATTTTTTTGTACTACTCTAAATTAGGAAGAACAAATTCAGTCTCTTCCTCTCTAAAGCAGAAAACACTGCTTAAGAGACTGTAATATATGTGTGACCAAACCTATATATGGTACATATATTATCATATTATATTCTCCCTATGAACAATTCAAACTCCACCAGTAACTAAACTGTGACTGTAAAGCATGAGTGTTCGGTTCTTTTTGCTTTTTAAATATCATTACCAAAAAATCACTCTGTCTCTATCTTAAGTAATCTATTTGTACATCAATCTATTGGAGTTTTCTTTGTAAATTTTTACCTGCTTGCATTTTCAAATGCAAAGAAATGTCACTTACTGAAAGTTTTATAGGATTTGATGCAGCATAATAGACAATTTCTTAAGAAGTTTCTACATTTCTTCTTCTTTCTTTTTTTGTTCTTTTCCCTAATCTTAACTTCTATTTAAGACTTAGTCATAGAATCCCATCATGATTTTTATGTAATATTGGTGTTAGGTTAAGGAAATAGGCAATTACATGGTAGCTCCGAATGCTCACAACCATTTTTTTGAGGAAACCTACTCAGTGAGTGGAATAAAGAGGCAACAAGTAGGTGAAGACACACAAGAATTGCCTGTAGGCTTCCAATATGTTTTTTAGATGATATTCTTACATTTTTAATGTGATCTGACTAAAATACTAGCGAGTTTGTCTCTTGTGTTGTGTTAAATTTAGCCTGAAACCTTTCTACTAAGATCTTGAAGCCATATGGTCTTGTTAGTATTTAAATAAGAGACTTCCCAAGAAAACTCTGATGCGACAGCATAAGGCTGTTTCAGCTTCATTCCCTTCTGTTTTTCTCAAATTAATCCTTGTTTTGAACAAAGGTACTGGCAGTACTTCCTTCAATAATATTTCAGTGGAGTTTCAAATATTTTGAGATTTAGACCTGTGGTAGAGTAATTTGTAACCTCAGTGTTATTTCTTTCTTTTACTGAGAAGTAAAAGTCACTTGACTGATTTTAATGGAATGGTGGTGTTTCCTTGATCTTGTGAATTTTTGTTTGTTTGCTAATGACCTTAAATCCATGTTGATGATTGCAATGTATAGGTGTTGATGGAGTGTTTATTTTAAGTCAGTATTCTTTGGCAAAATGTTTGTCTGAACATCAAGGAAAGGAGACAATAGATGGATGAAAAACTTGCATGAATTAGGTAGAAATTATTGTAACAATTTTCTATACAATTAGGTAAAATATGTTTACGTGTTATACGTATTTTACAGACATCTTTGGCAAAATATTAATAATTTCCTATTAATAGTTAAAAGATTAAATCTGGCCTCAGCAAAATCCTGATTGTCAACAGATTCTGTATTTGCTAGCCCAGTTTATAGTACTTTTGAAAACACCATGATAAAATGGACAAACTAAATCAAAAAGACCATGAATTATGGGGAGAGACAGTGGAAAAGGATGCAGTTGTGCATGTAAAATCTGTATTAATTTCAATCTTCTTTTGTTGATGTCTACTAATGACAGAGTGATTTGGATGTCACTTGGATCTCAGAATTTGAAATTTGGCTTTAGGTGTTGCAATTTTTGGCCTGAGCATCACTGGTGATACCAAAAAAGAAACTGCACACCCGTTTAGAATAAAACTGCCAAGTCCCTTAACCCCTGTAGATTTAAGACTCCTTTGAAATGTAGGTGACAATTTTTTTTCAATAAATACAGAGATATTCAAAGAACTGGGGTTTTTTTAAAGACTTAAACTTATCAAAAAATTATCTTAAAATTATTTCATAGTGGGAAAATCATAAATAGAAATTATCAAAAAATATTAAGATTATATAAGGGCTTAATATGTTGCATTTTAGAAACCATCAGTTCTTTCAATCAAACATTAATGATTTCAGGGCATGGAAAGAAAGCTGAAGGAGGTGTTTCGATCCTCCAGTTTAAGGACTTCAGATTACTGTATGCTGATGACATTAAATATCCTAATCCTGTCTTAAAATAAAAATGTATTTTTCAACCACATTGTAATTAGATTAACTGACACTGCTTTGTTTTCTCTGCCAATTTCCAATGAAAATAAAAGGTATTAACTGTGATTGCTGAGATTTATACAGAATATTTGCACACTGTGCAACAAATTGAAAAATCACAGGACTTCTAAGAGATCTATTTAAATGAGTAAGTGATTCAACTTCTGAACTAGGTAAGAAGATTGATCTATTTTTCCAAAGATCAAACTTTCAAATGATCTGACTCAGCTTTATTGCCTGTAGGAGGTTGGATTCTTCTACACTATATGAATGACCAGAAGTCTACAAATCATAAAAGCATTCTGTAAGTCTGCTTTTATCTCCTATTAGAGACGCTATTTTCTACCTATTGACTTAGCCCCCATTATTTAATTTATTGAAGATATTTTTAAAACAACTTGAAAGGGAAGGGGGTAGTGTCTTTATGATTCCTTCAGAGGGGTAAAAAACAGAAGAAAAGGAAAGTAGCTGGAGGCAGTACCAATACAGGGAACAGAGGAAAGAAATTACAGAAGAAGGAACTGTGTTCTGCCTGTGAACTATGTTTTGGGCTATGCAGGTGGTGAAGGGTCTGGAGGTGAAGCCGTATCAGGAGTAGCTGAGGGCAGTTGGTTTGTTCAGCCTGAAGCAGAGACGACTGATGGGAAACCTCACTGCAGCTACAGCTTCCTCCTGAGAGGAAGAGGAGGGGCTGCCCACCCAGCTGCTTTCTTATTCTCCGTGCTCAGCAGAGCAGGAGAAGAGATTAAGATGGAAAAGCTTGTGGGCAGAGATAAAGAGGAGATCATTGACCAGTTCTCTTTTTGAGTAAAACAGACTCATCTTAGGGAAAATTAATTTAATTTATTGCCAATTAAATTAGATTTAGATGGTAAGAAACAAAGACAAAATCTAAAACAACTTTCAATTACTCCCTCCTCTTCCCAAGACCAACTTCAGTCTCTCATTCCCAGCTCTTCTACCTCCTTCCCTTGAGTGATGCAGTGGGATGGGGAATGAGGAGGCTGTGGTTAGGTTATAAGAGGTTTTCTCTGCCCTTCCTTCCTCTTCAGACTTTTCCCCTGCTCTAGCATAAGTCCTTCCCATGGGACGCAGTTTCCCTCAGGACATACCCACCTACACCAGCATGGTACCCTGCACAGGCTCCATCACTGACCTCTCCATGGGTCGCACTGCAATACCTGCTCCTCCTTGGTCTCTCCAGGGTCTGTGTGGGGAACTCTGCTCTGGCACCTGGATCACCTCTCCTCCTCCACTTTCTCTCATTTCTTTATTTTTTCTTCACAATCAGCAAATAATTTCATTAGTTTCTTTCAGTGATTTCATGCCAAATTAGAACAAAAAGATATAATATGAAATTTGTCTTTCCATATAATGAAATCAGAAATTCTGTAATCTTCCCCAGTGATACAGCTGGTCTTTGGAAACCAAAAATACATAAAATTGTAAAAAACCTAGTAAAACGATTAAGTGAAAAGCAATTTACAATTTGTTTAGATTAGTCCTTTATTTAAGGATCCAGACATTTTTGGCAGCACTGTTGGCTCTCTGAAGAGATTTCCAGAAATTATTTTGCTCACAGAGCTCTGGCAGGTGAAAAAGTGAAGCCTTGTCTATCAAATTTGACATTTCATGCAATTACTCTTTTAAATACCATCTTTCCATAAAAAGCATTTCCCAATTTCTGTTTGTGCTGTGTCTATATTGTTTTTGAAAGGCATCCTATGATCTTGTCTAATTTTTGCAAGGGTGATTGGCAGGGAGGCCAGGATATGCCTCCAGTGGTCACTGACCTCCATGTGACTGATAAGGATTGGCAAGTCAGCAGCTGCCAGCAGAGAGTTGTCTTGGAAGGATTTGGAACACAAGCATCAACTTAGCTTCAGTGTTTTGGTTTTGTAGGATGTCCTCTTCTGCCCTCTTTGGCCCCTCCCAGGGGAAAGATGTTGGGTACTGTCTCTCCAGCTGACTCTTGCCAAATGAAGCGCACATTTCTGAAGTCTCTACAATTTTCTGAGATGAATATTCTATCTAGTCTATTCTTTCTCAAATCAGCCATGTGAATAAGAAGCCTAACCCAGTATCTAATTAAATCACGTGCATGAGGTTAATTTTCTATTCAATTAGTATTTTCCCAGTTTTGAGGAGTCTGAATTGTAAGTCTGTATAAGCAATAAGATTTGTCAATTGCTTTCTTTTACCTTCTCACCAATCATTACTAGAATCAAAGTAAAGCAAAAATAAAACAACCCTTAAAAGGGTGAGTAAATAGGATATCCTGATTTTTGATGTTTACTCAATTACTGCCTCTAATATTTAAAGTGTCTTAGAACTAGTTTATGTACCTAAAGAATTATAAAATTCTTGTGTGTCTGCCATTAATTTATATCTTTCTAAATAATTGAGTGCTCTAAAAAATTTAACTTCATAATTTATTTTTGATTTGGTGGTGTTAATTATAAGTTTTATATATTTAATCTTGAAACAACTTAATTATATTCCTCTTTAAATATTTAGTTGAATAAGAATGAACAATAGTAAACAGTGCAAAATCATTATGGGGTATGAAAAAAGGAAACAAAAATTATAATAATCTCTCAGTCTATGTTTGAAAAATGGCCAAGACACAGTAGACCTTTAAAAAGAAAAGTACCAGAAGGACTCGAAATAATTTTAAGCTTTAGGCTGAGATTTTTTGCAGCCATAGGTTCTCTGTCCACACTAATTACTTTGCTAACGTCAGCTCCTCTGTCTGCCTCTGGATCTTTGAATGGTGTTCCACAAGGCATTTTTCTTTTTCCTCTATGTCTGCAAGTGGCAATAGTATTCTTTAGAAAACTGCGTCACATCCTCACATCCAAAGCTCTTTGGCTGCCTTTAAAGATTTCCCATTTGCAGGATCTGAGACATTAAAATTGTGGTGAGTTGGGAGATCCTTTTCAAAACAAAATACTTACCTGTCAGAACATAAATGCAAAGGAAAACTGGTGAAACAACATCAATCAAAAAAAGTGTGTGTGCTTTTCACATTTTACTTTTATTAGACTTCCACAAGAGTGAACTTATTTTTGTGTTTAAACTTAGTGCCTGTGTTGTTCTTTCTAACTAACTAAAATGTTTTAAGTCTCCTCACTAATAAAAGACTGTTCTTACTGACTTTGGTATCAGGGCTATTTGACCTACTTATTCTGCTGCTATGCTCTCTGCCATGATTGTATACTGGAATACCTGGCATGAGAATAGGAAAACATTTCCTATCAAAAATTGTGGAACAAATCACATCTTTTGTTACATGTGCCTAACGTGATTCAAATCTATGGAGATTCAAATCACTGAAATGCTAAAATGGCATGCATGATAACAGAGGAATTTACAATAATGTATCCATTGGAAACTAGTAGGAAGTAATCAAATTTTTAAAATATCTGGTCACATTGTCACTTTATTCATATGATAGTATAGGAAAAAGAGCAACTTATGTTATTATGTTTAACCAAATACTTTTATTATAGACAAAAAAAGACTTTTTCAACTTTAAACATAGAGGCTTCTTTTAATCTTTTTTTTAAACAAATTACTAATTTTGGTAAATGTTATTCTAGTGAAATTGTAGGGTAAGGTACTCTTCTGCTTGTATTAGAAAACAGAAGATGATTCTTATCCTAAAAAGAAACAAATCATAATTCTGGGGGGGAAACCATGTCCTATATGTCAACATTCAAAATAAATGTGCAGAGCTTCCAGTTCTGTAGTGCTTTTAGACTATTAGCTTCCAACTTCCCATCATCTGATTTATTGCCTTAATTTCAGCTTTAAACTCTATGCTGGAAGTGTTCAGATTCTTTTCTCACAGGAGTTTTCAAAAATATTAATTAAAATATAATAAAATAAAGCAAGCGGTTGAATGGTTTTCGGAACTGCTTTGAATTTTACTACAGAGAGAAGCCTGGCAGGGTGCACACAGCGCATTTCCAGGGAAGCAGCAGCAATGTAGGGCAGCTCTGAAGACGGTGTTAATTCATTTAGCTCCAGGAAGCCATACATCAGAAGTTGTGTAGCTGGAGAAATTTGCCAAAATGATGATTGCTTCTTGTGAGACAAGGGAGTCCAAATCACTTCAAAAACTTTTCACAAAAAATGTAGCACTGTGGGATTTAAACCCAGGAGGCCAAATTCTGCACCATGATATCTAGTCCCCAGTGGTGGGAAACACTTGAAAAAGTGGCAGCTTTCTTCTCTGGAATCATGAATTTAGGATGTCCAAATCTATCATGAGTTTTGCTTCTGAAAGCAGTTATTTATCCCTGGTTTATATTGACATATTTCTGTGAAAAGCAGCAAAACTGATTTACTTAACCCAAGCAAGAGTCTGGCCTGCTGCTGCAGGCCTCATTCAAGCAACTATTTTTTATCAAAAGTTATACTAACAAAGAGTTACATTCCTTAGAACAAAAATTGAAATACCTTAGACAACTGGTTAAAACATCATATGGAAAGCTGTACCTCATGAATATAAACATCAAGCTAACCCATTATCCTCTTTCTGGGTATGCACTGCAGAGGCTCAGGAAAGTAAATCAGTATATACTCTGGGGTTTTAATTACTTTTTTCCTTGCAAATTATTCCAGTATCTGACAAGACTCGGGGTCAAGATTCTATCAACAAACATCTCAGAGAAATCAGAATAAAAATAGTAGAAATTAGTATTTTCTGATTTTAATAGAAAGAGAATAGAAATGGGCAACGATGGTCAGAAAGGATTAGGGAAACTTTTGGAACACTCCTCAATAAATCTGTCTTGTTCTTTTTTGAAAATATTTATTTTTCTAATTTTCACACTTTATGATAATAAGTTCAACATTTACCTATGTGGTGCCTGGGGAAAAATGTTCTTCTGGCTGGTAGTTTAGAATTACTGCCCAATTGTCTAACTGTGTGTTCTTTGCTCCTTGCCTTGGAAGCCAGTTCATTAGAAACAGTTGCTTACAGATTTTCATAGCAACTGTGATTTTCTCTGGAGAGAAACTATTTTGGATGTATATTGAATTTCTGTCCATAAGATTTTGGGATTTTTTTTCTTGCATGCTCTGTTCAATTCCCACGCTTCTGAGAATTGTCCATAAACTATTTATTGGAAAGAACAGAGGAAAATGTGAATTTTCCCTGGCAAGTCCAAGTGTCTGTGTTTTTTTTTCCAACTGGTTCAAATTTTGCTATTTTTCCTTTTAGGCTGAGTTGTGCCTGTCTCCATTATTGCTCAGAAAATCTCACTAATGGCATGCCTTAGACTATTCACTTATCTTGAAGAATATTACATGTGAGTATGTGATACACTGAGGAAGGTTCTTTTATCCTATATGCTTAATTTTTCTCCTTTTACATTTTATTCCCTGTGGAGCAGTCTGGTGATTTCCCCCCTGAAGATGTTAAAACACAAGATTTTTGTTACAGTTCTGTTATATTTTCTATAAAGCTCTGAAGAAAAACAAGAGGTCCTTCAGCAAGGCTATCTCAGGTAACAAAGAGGTGCTGAAAAAGCATTCCATATGTATTCAGATGTATTTAAGCACAAAATTGCATGTTTGATAAGTTTTTGTTGTATTTTGTTTTGTTTGCTTTTTGAAGATACTGAGTTTCACCTCAGCTCAGGAACAGATCCTGAATACAAAAATAGCACTTTTCATCTAGGAAGTAAGGTGCCTATAAAAGCTCAGACGGCTAGAGGATAGTGTTAGATCTCTTCTTTTATTTTTTTCTTAATTTTTTGCATAGAAAACGTACTGTAATCTGAGGCAATCTTTTGTCTTTCCTTTTTTCTGTTATCCTTAACAAAGGAACATAGTTATATTCCAGTCGCTTTCCAGCTCTATATTCAACAGAAGGTATTCTTTAAGAAAAGTTTATTTCAATTCATAGAATTTAAGAATTAATTCTAATTTCTTCTTCATACTTCTATTAGTTTCTTTTAGAAGCTTCGATTTACTTTAGATAAACTAAATCTTCTAACACGCTGGAGCAAGAGAGACCAACTTAAAAATACATCCAGCATTTTGCCGTGATTTTTTTCAAGCAGTTTCAAAAAGAAACAGTATATAACCCGGGGAAGTAATCCATGTGCTGAATTGCTTTAGGAGATTCTCTTTTATCATTTAAAGTGCTCAGTGAATTTTACTTCATGCTACAGTTAAGGACTGTAGCAGAGGGTTCTGAGTCATCTTTGGAGATAATTTCTCATTTTCTGTCTCATGAAGAGAAGAATGACTCTTTCTTTGAACCTTACTTGGTATGTTTAAAGAGCAACCATAGAAGAGTTTGCAGAGGGTGTTTTGTTTTGTTTTTTGAAGTGGGCAAGTAACAATGTCAGTAGTGATATCCAAAAAAGCAGGTGCTTTCATAACATCCACTTTATTGCAGTAAGTCAAATGTAAATTAGCATAATGGAAATATTGCCGTTTGGAGATAACTGTGGAAGAAACCACACTTCGAACAATGGAATGGCTTTTTCTTCCTTGTCTTACCTATCTTTGACCTGACAGTATTGATAGATGCCTTTAACATACTACTTCTTTAATGGTTTAGGATAACTCACATGTGACTTTCCTTTTAGTGAACTGAGATAAATCACTCACTCTTTCATCTTCTTTATCCTGTTTTTTTGCACTCCCACTCCTCTTCTTTCCCCACTCTGATCTTCTTATTCTCAGAAAAACAGTCTCTTGGTAATAAAGTACACAATGATTATTTTCTACCTCTTCAATAGAAGTTGTTTTTCTGAAACAAGCTTTTCTTAGCCAGTGGCATCCTTAACTGACCCTTTGTCATGGTTTCAGATGGGATAGAGTTAATTTCTGGGAGGGAATCTTATCAATGCCTACAAATATCTTGAAGGCAGGTGTCGAGAGGACAGGGCCACACTTTTTTCAGTGGTGCCCAGTGACGGGACAAAGGGCAACAGGCACAAATTTAATCATAGGAAATTCCATTCAAACATGAGGAAAACTTCTTTACTTAGAGGGAGACAGAGCACTAGAACAGGCTGCCCAGAGCCTTCTGTGGAGATATTCCAAACCTGACTGGTCACAGTCCTGTGCAACCTGCTCTAGATCAACCTGCTTCAGCAGGGGGGATTGGACTAGGTGGTCTCCAGAGGTCCCTTCAAACCCCAAATATTCTGTGATAATATGTAGATTTATTTAGTTATTTATTTAAATTATTAAACTGTTTTTATTTCAACCCACAAAGTTTTGTCGCTTTTACCCTTCCAATTCCCTTTTCCCCATCTGCTGAGGGGAGGAGTGAGCGAGTGGCTTTCTGGGGCTTAATTGCTGTCTAGGGTTAAACCACAACAGAAGCCATAAATCATGGAGAACTTTTCTTTGTAAAGGGAAGATTTAGTTGCAAGAATAGAGAAAAACTTGTGGGTGTGTGCTGGTTCAGACACAAATTTAGGAGGAAACAACCTGAAAGGGGCGTTCCTCTCTCTCTCCTGCCTGCCACGAGGCCCTGGCAGCCCCTCCCCCCATGGGGTTTGGGAAAACAATTTCTCGAATGAAAGTGAAAAAAAACCTGTTTAACAGAGACCCCAGCAGGCACAGGGCAGAAAAGGATATTGAAACCCCTTCCCCCATCCCCTAAAAGAGGACTATGGATTTTAGAGTTCTTTCTGTAGATAAAACCTGCAGTCCTACACTGCGCCGGGCCAGCCTAGACAGGGTCTGATGATCCCTCTTGGAGGGTCCCACCGAGCAGGTCCGGCAATGGTAGCTGGTCTCGGATGAAAAAAAAAAAAAACTAGAGGGAAAAAACCTCCCTTTCTCTCCTCCTAACTGGCAGACATTGTCAACTCTGAGAGAGAAAGAATGTAAATATTCTAATTGCAAGGTCAAGCTAGTCGCTTTGAAGAGTTCCCTCAGCTTCTCTCTCTCCCCCTTTTCAATTTAAAGGTACACTAGAGATCAAGCAGGCGATGGGGAATACAGCATGGTCATAGAATCACCCCAAGACAGGGTAGAAGATGAGAATGCAAGTGATAGATGAGGTGATAAAGCAGGGCACAGGAGAGATTAACAGGTTTAGTTCTCTTCAATAGATAGCAAATTCTTAAAATGTCTCCATTTCTTGTCAAAACAAAACCTAAACTCCAAACAGTCTTTTTCAGTTTGCAACACTAAATCTTCTCATCAATGTAGTTAAAAAATTAAACAAGAAAGAAAATAATTATGATTAAAAAGGAAGATTCATTCTGCCAAAAATTTCTATTTTATGTGTCTTCATAATTTAACCATTTTTTCTTCTATTTATTTCTTGGTTTCACACTCACAAAAATGCAGCTCTTTTAACGGTTATTAGTTATTCTTGATGTAAGGACACTATACATTCCCAGTATTTTTTTTTCTCATTTTGCTCACAAAGATTTCACATTTACAGCTGCTCTGACACTTCCCAGGAGTATTTTGAAGAAAAACCTGACAAGGCCATACTCAGGAACAGATTGACACAAGGGCAAAGTCCTGGTGTCAACTGTCTACTAATTAGGTAAATGTACACTAGAGGTTACATTTAGAGTATCCATTTGCATCAGTATCTCAGATTTAATAGTATAGTCACTATGTCTCATAGCTACTTTGAAAGCAATTATTTTGACAATTATTAGGAGATGTTATAAATAATTCAGGACATAATAATGCAATATAAATCCATTAAGACAAAAGCCCTAGGGCAGAAAGCCTGGCTTTCGTGAAGCCATGAAGAAAACACTTTTGCTGAAGACCAAGTTTCCTACCATATAACTGTGCATAAGAATGGCCAAAACAGGTTACAAAATGTGTAACATTATAATTCTAACATTGTAACTCATGCTTAACACTTACCTAATACAAGTAAGGGAATTGTGATACCGTCGACTAAAAATAACAGAAATATTCTCTTGAAAAATGTCAGGTAAATTTGACAATGTTGCCATATAAAGACTGAAGATTCAGCAAAGATGGGAGGAAGGGCTGAAGAAAGCCTGGGTAACCCTCAGAATAGAGATGTTCAGTGTGCTAGAAGCAGAGACCTCAGTCTGCTGCACGATATATAGCAGAGTAACAGTTTCCTGTATATATGTGGAGAGGTCATTTAAATTTTTTTTTTTTTTCAAGTTGCTTTAGGCTGTTGATTTTTAAATCCTCAAGTAAAGATAAAGAAGCTCAGGAGTACAAGCAGCACCTGCAAAGCAACCCCCTGCATACTGCATTGTTTTCTTTCAAAGCATTTTATGTGGTGATTGCATCAGGCTGTATTCAGTTCGTAATTTGTAAGGATTCTGGTATAGTTGTGTACAGTACACCACACAAGAAAACTATTCTAGATGGAATCTGGTTTGATAATAATAAAGAGCATGATTGTTTACAGGTTTTAGGAAGCTTTATTTGGTATAATAAGCTTGACTAATACACTCAAAATATATTTCAATTGTTTGAAAAGTCATCTGATTAATGTAGTAGCCAAGGCTTAATGATATGTATAAGATGCACAGTTGTTTCCATGAGGACTGCAAAATCTTTGTAGCCAAAATATTACCATATGCTTTTCTTTCCTTTCTTATTTTTACGAATAAGCTTGTGCTGTTGCAATCCATCTGTGCCTCTTGGATCTTATCCAAAGGCTGTCCATGCTCCATGCCAGTACCTATATGTCCTATCATAGAATTAAATAAGTGGACACATACAGATACTTATAAATAGGTGGCATTTTTCTATTAAAATTATATATTGAAGAGATAAATCTTCGAAGACTGGCAAGGCATGGTTTCTAAAAAAACCACAAACCAACCCACTGAAACAATTTATCCTGCTTTAAGGTATAAAACAAAATTGATACAACGCTTTCTAGAGAGATATTAAAAAGGCTGACTTTATTACAATTTGTCAATTTTGTATTGTCAAAAGATGAGAAGTTCTGAGCAATTCTGATTGAGAATGATTAATTTAGTAGTATTTAATTGCACATTTAGAATGGAGTTGCTAATTGGATTATTTGACTTTCTGAGCTTCAGTACCCATCATCAATTCTGCATGCTGAATGTTAAATATCGGGTAAATCATTTGGTCATCTCTACTATAAAAAAAAAAGGTGAAAATTAATATTTTTAAATTTCATGTCACCAACAGTGTAAGAGAGATGTGTATCTTTGCTCATAACTGCTAGTACTTAACATCTCATAGATGGCCACATTTTTTTTCAGTGTATCTCCAGACACAGGAAGGACAAGAAGGTATCTGAGTATTGCCAGATGGATTATGAAAATTTAATTGTGTCTGGACAATCCTGTTGCCTGTTTTAGTGAGATGACTGGTTTTGTGGATAAGGACACAGCGCACGATGTTACATGTTGCGGTGGGTTGACCCTGGCTGGATGATAGGCATGCACCAAAGAGGCTCTAATATTCACTTCTGCAGCAGGACAGGGGAGAGAAAACAAGAGAAAAGGTTCATAAGTTGAGATAAGGACAGAGAGAGATCACTCACCAAATACTCTCATGGGCAAAACACTCAACTTGAGTATATTTAATGACTTTATTACTAACAAAATCAAAGCAGGACAATAAGAAATAAAACAAATCTTGAAAACACCTTCTCCACACCTCTACCTCCTTCCCGAGCTCTGCTTCCTCCCCTCAGTGGTTCAGGGAGATGGAAATGGGGGTTATGATAAATTCTTCACCGTGGTTTCTGCTGCTGCTCATGGAGAGCAGTCCTTCCCCTGCTCCCCTGTGGGGTCCCTCCCATAGGAGACAGTTCTCCATGAACTTATCCAGTGTAAGTCCATCACATGGGCTGCAGTTCTTCATGAACCACTGCAGCATGAGTCACTTCCACGGAGTTGGTCCTTCAGGCACAGGCTGCTTCAGAGTGAAGTGGGGGTCACAAGTCCTGCTAGTGTGAGCTCCTCTCTCCATGGTCTGCAGGTCCCTGCCAGGACCCTGTTCCAGCATGGGCTTCCCACAGGGTCACAAGACTCCTCTCAGGCATCCACCTGCTCTGGTGTGCACCTTTTCCAGAGACTGCAGGTGGATTTCTGCTCCTCCATGGACCTCCATGTGCTGCAGGACACAGCTGCCTCACCATGGTCCCACCACAAGCTGCAGGGGTCCAGCTCCAGCTCCAGCACCTGGAGCAGTTCCTGCTCCTCCTTCTGCCCTGTGTGTCTGCAGGGCTATTCCTCTCACATATTCTCACTCTTCTCTTCTCTGGCTACAATTACATCTTGCCAAAATTAAATCTTATTTTTTCCTTAAATATGTTATCACAGATTTGATACTATCATTCCTGCTTGGCTCAGCGATGGGTCCATCCTGGAAACATCTGGCATTGGCTCTGCTGGACATGGCAGCTTCTCAGAGAAACCACACCTGTAGCCCTCCCACTACCAAAACCTGGACACACAAACCCAACACATATGTCTTGACTTTGTCAAGACCGTCAGCAATGTCTCCCACAGCATTCTGATAGCCAAATTGGAGTCACTGGATAAGTGGACAGTAAGGTGTGTGGGAAAGGGACTGCACTATCAAGTTTAAAGGGTCGGGTCACTGGCACAACATCCAACTGGCAGTTTGTGACAAGTGGTGTCTCTCAGATACTAATATAGGAGGCAGGATGACCATTTAGTCTGTCTGTGAGCAGTGCCGAATAGAGGTGGAGGACTTTCTGCTCACAGGGTGTCCAGAAGACTGGAGAAATGGGCTGAAGAAAATCCTGTGAAGCTGAACGAAGAAAGGGTGAACTCTTGCAGCTGAGATGGACGAAGGTCATATAACAATAGGATCAAGATGCCAACACAGTACTGTGTCCAGTTTTAGGCTTTTCATTACAAGAAAGAAGTGGACATACTGGAACAAGTCATTTAGAGGGCCACTAAGATTGTTAGAGGGCTGGAGTGCCTGGCTTATGTAGACAGGCTAAAATAGCTGAGCTTTTCCATTCTCAAGTAAAGACAAAGGACGACCTAATTGCTGTATTCATGCTGTCTAATGGAAAGAGAGAAATTTAATTCCGAATCTTACTAGAAATTTCAACTAAATACAAGTAAAAACCTGGTCACCATGTGTGTTTGTGTTGTATTATCAAGAGAGATTGTGAGATCTTTGTATTTTGATATTTTTAAAATATGACCTGTGATTGGACCAGATAACCTCAGGGAGGCCAATTTAGTTTTCACAGTTTTCATGGTTTTTACAGTTTTCAGAGCACATTCGGAGCTCTTCAGGCCATTTAGACCCATTATTTAGCCCCATTTAGACCCCTTGTTCTGTGGTTGTACCATTCTAGAAGACAGAATCCAGAAATGTATGAAAACTCTTTTCCTCTAAACTTCATTAAAATGTGAAATAGATAAGACACTAAAAATTCTTAACGTCAAACTTAATGCCTGTGTTCATCACACTGCTGACCTTAAAAAGTCTTGCTTACTTTGTAGGCAGCTAAGAAGACTGGCTCATTTAGTCTATTGCAATAGTTGCAACTACAACACTAAATGATAAGAAATTGTACTTTACTTTACAAATGATAGATTGCATACTGTTTGCAATATTTATTTTTTTAGCTTATTTATCAAAATCTTTCTCGATTCCAGTAGATGTCATTCATTGGTATTCATACCTGGCATCAATTAATAGTTCTCAAACCTGTATTCTTTATTCCTTTGTTATAGCCAATCAGGAATTTTTGTGGGCAATGTTAAGAATTTTGGAGGCCACAATAATGAACACTTAGCAGTTTGGCAAGAATAGTTTTTTCATGTGCTGCTATTAACCATTTAATGATAATTCAAAATCAGGATTTAAGTTGTTCTATAAAGCCTAAACTTTTGTAATGTCTGCATATAAAAACTTGCATTTTGTTTACAACTATGTAATTAATATGACAGTCTAAATTAATTTTTTTAAGAAAAATTTGTTCTAACTTTGAAGAAAAGAACACTGGAAGAGAAGCAAAGTAACCTTGTACCATTTAAAAATCTCTGTATTCTAGCAAATGTCTGGATCAGTGGTCAAAGATCTATTAAAATTAACAGGATTAATCTAATGGTCTTTTGTTTATGTAAAGTGTAATTAATCAAAATTAAACTTAATTCAGGACAAATTTTTAAAGGAAATCAAGTATCTTATGTCTCATAGGAGGGTATGAGCTATACACACTTCACTGTTACAAAGGCGAATAGGCCTGTACTACTAAATTTAAGGGACCTGAGCTTTTATTTCTCTGGACTCAAATATTCTGTTTTGGCTGGAAGAAAAGAGTCTCACAACTGTCCAGCAGATCTCAGAGGGTTGGTTTAGAAGCATAAAAAAAAATGCTTTTATTTATATTCATGACCTTGGTTTATTCAACCTATGCTTGAACACTTGTTCATCCTTAGCCTCATAAGAATTTCTTGTAGGAATATTTTCTTGGTTGGTGGGCTTTAGCAAATGAAAAATATCTTTATAACTTCAGGGGAAACCAGTTCATGGACTATGGTGGAGCAATCTACAAAGCACTGATATTTTTAAAGCAAATGAAAAAAGTTTAAGAAAGATTTTTTTTTTTTTACATTGGTAATAATTGGAAAAAAGTAAATTCCATATTCTTTCCATATCAGTTTTTTTCTCCCTTATGAATAGGTGTCATAATGAAACTGAATTTGGGACCTTTCTCTCAAATAAATAGAGCTGAAAACTGACTAGGGTTACATTTTTTAATTGCTTCACAAAAAACTCTGAACTAAAGAGATTTCTTGGATGGGTCTAAGCTGTGGGAGCTGTTCACAATTGACACACAGGATCTTACAGCTGCATGTTATTCTGATGCCAAGATGGATTTCTGCATGTACAGTAGCATCATCATGAACAACAAGTGAGCCTGGTTGTCCTTCCATGGAAA
The DNA here is from genome assembly GCA_013398955.1 of Callaeas wilsoni. Classification (NCBI taxonomy): domain Eukaryota; kingdom Metazoa; phylum Chordata; class Aves; order Passeriformes; family Callaeidae; genus Callaeas; species Callaeas wilsoni. The sequence continues at coordinate 176,923 of VWPU01006126.1, forward strand.
TGATGTTTGTTCTTAATTTGCTGAAGATGGCAAATCACTTAATTTACATAGGTATACCATGATGAACATGACCTCAGCGATTAATGTTTTTCTTAACTGAATATTAATTAAGTCAAGAGATGCTTTTCCATTAACACAAATAGATGCTGGACTTTGAGCCCTGAAGAAAGTTTTGTATTTGATATAGGATTTAGGCCCCTATAAATGTAGAAAACAGAAAGTGGATGTATATCATATGCATTCAAACAATAACTTCAAATAAAGCTTGAAGCATTACTTTATTTATTGCTGCTGATAAAGTATTTCTGCAAGAAACTGGCATTTATTTGCATGTTTCTTAGCAGCATGAGCAAGTTCCAAAATTATGAATTAAAATTCATATCAACCTGTATTCATGCATTGCAAAAGATTAAGGGGAAAACATATTCAAATTTGGCTAGACTAGGTCAAGTACTGAACTGAGAGTGTGTAATGTCATTTACAAGGCAGGTGATAAATAGGAATTGGATGCTGAAAAAACCCTTCAGTCAGTTATGGTTGCAAAATTTTTACTTATATTTCTGATTTAAAATTGTCCGTATTTGTTGGTATCTAAAATGGGGAAAAAAATTGAGCATTATGCCAGACAGGATCTTGTCAATCTCCAGTTTGAATTTTCATAAATTTAATCTGAAGGGATATTTGATTTCTGTAATAAAACCTCTGATGAGAGCATTAACTTCTCAGTAATTACAAAGGCTTCTGGGTTTCCTGGAGTTTCTTCTCATGTCCATGCCGGGACATTTCTCAGGCAATGTGATGCCCACTCCATTTTCCCAGCTTGCAGCTCGGAGCTTGATGAAGACATTGCATTGTAAATGTTGCATCCCACAGGAGCTGGTGCTGAACATCAGATATAAGAATGTTCTTCCTGAGCACCACTTCGATGACCCCTTGCTTATAGAGAAGGGAGTCTCCATTGCTGTCTTGAGCTTTGCTATCTCTGACTTTCTGTAGTCAATGGGCAACTGGTTTTGGGTCTTCAAGTCCATGGTAGAATGACAGGGGTGGCAGCCAGAGAAGTGACAGCAGGATTATTGATCCACAGTGAGTGTCAGCAATATTTATTAGCCTCTAGCTGTCTTTGTTTACTGCAGTCTCCCAAAGTGTGTCAGAGCATTTGCTACAGTTTGAATACTTTGAGAGTCCTCCTTGAGAGCAGCAGCAGCTCTCATTGCTTTCCATGAAGCACCATGGACACAGCACACCAACTGAGTGACTATAGTCATTGAGTTTCTCTCCTTCCTGAGAAACCCAGAAGAGCATCCTGTTCCTGACCATGGGCGTCCATGTCCACTTCCCTTGTGAAAGTGCCACTTCCCAGTTGTAACCCTAATTAAAATCAGGAGCATCATGCTTCCTTCTGTTGAGCCCTTTAGGAGCTCATTGAAAATTGGATTAAGCTGAGTGTCAGTAATCATGCCACTCCTCCTCAAGAGGCAGTCTTGGAGTGTGATCTCCTGCAGTGCCATAAATTCCTTGCTCAATGATATTGGTGAGAAATTTCAAAATTATGTACCTTTTATTTCAGACCAAATTTGACTTTCCATCTCTCTTTTTGTTTGTCAGAATTGCTTCAGTCTAAGCAATCTTTTATTTAAAATAAATGGTCCTAAACATTTCCTGTCATATGAGACATTTTCAGTGATTTCTAAGGTTAAACTTTACAAGAGCGGGCATTTGGCCAAGGTCTACATATGTAAAATATGTAAAACACTGAGGAACATGGAAATGTAAATAACCAGTCCTGTTCTGGCCAGGTTATGAGACCAGAAAAGCAGAGAAATACCTCATCCTTTGTCATTACTTTATATATTATGAATCACTTGTAGGAAATTATCATCTTAAATTCCTGAACTTTTAAGTTGTATTTCCTTATGTGCTTATAAAAAGTACATTTTTTTAAAGGACTCATTGCCAATTACAATTTAAAATGAGTATCAGGAACTTATGAGAAAGTGCTAACAATGAGCAGGAATAAAACATTTGAAAGGTTTAAAAATAAAAATAATGCAATTTTCCATGGAGCTCTTCAAAAAAAGCTCCTCTTGTGGCAGCAAAACTATTAAATTAAACAAAAAAAATCTAATTGATATTTATCAGAACTTCTGCTCTTCTATAAATTGTCAGTAAAACTACTGGGAAAAGAAAATATCAAATATGGGTTTGAAATAGCTATTAAGAATAAGAGAGAGAGAACTGCAAAGAAAACAGAAACCTGACAGTTATTCCGGATATTAAATTTTTTTGGTCTGTGAGCTTCTATACTTCAGCAACAGTGAATTTTATACCAGTCATATATGTTTCTCTCTTAAAGATCCCAGAAAATGGCATTTTGATATGAAGCTGACAATTTCAATTGGCAGCTGCTAAATTCAGAACATATTGTATTAAATAGCTTTTTCCTTTTCTTTTATCTATATAATATTTCTTATGTGCTTTTACAAACCATTAAATTATAACAGATAAAAAATAAATCAAAGCAGATATTTACAGTTTACCAGAAGATGAAAAACTCCACATCCAGTCTATACGAGAGGACCTGAACTTCTGACACTGTAGTAAGGAATATTTTAAAATGCATCCTACATTAATCTTTAAATTTTGGAAAATCAAAAGTAGATAAACATTGTCTTTCCAGTAGATCTAGAAATCTCTGTTTCCTAAAATAATTCTATAATTCTATATTGTTTTTATTATTCTTATATAACATCCCACAATGCTGATTTTTTTATTCCAGTTGTTTCTTTGTTTCTTTCTTTTTCTTTTCTTGTACTGTGATCTCTTTCTTACACACCTAAATAAAATTTAAGTCTAAGTAGGTTTACTTCCTTCATTTTTTAAGTCAATTTCAGCACATACCCTATTAGGCCAGTAAGGAATTCTCATCAAAAGTGGGAATAGGAATTTAGCAGAAAATTTTGAGTATATTATAATGAAAATTTTAATGAGTAGTACCTGTTGTCTTCAGAAAATATCTTATTGTTGGCATTGCAAAGAAGAAAGACATCAAACAAAAATAGTTTTACAAATAAATTATTTTGAATTGCATAGGCTTCAGTATGAATTTTAATTCAGTTGCCTTTACATATGGTTTTTCCTCAGGCTCATTTCCCAACCTTGACAATGCTTCCTGTAGTGTATCATTCTGATAATTCACCACAATCTTCTTTCCAGGAGAAAATCCGAAAGCAACCTTTGGGAAACAGAATAAAATTTGAGAGTTTGGCCTGAAGAGGAATGTGAAAACAAAGCTAATCAAACTGCAATCCTCATAGGGCATAGTAGACTCTTTTACTCTTTTTTATTGTTATTAAAATAATTTCATACATAGCATTTAGCCAAAGTAAATAGGGCTTTCTGAGGTGAAATTAAACAAAATTATGATTTAGTGATTTAGTTTTCTTAATTCCTTATATATTTCTACTTGTCTGAAGACATTATCTCAAGGAAAAAATACTATATTAATTTAAACAGCACAGGGAATCCTAAACCATTGCTTTGGAAATCTTAGAGAAAAGGCAGAAAAATATACTTTTATTCCAGATGTGCACAAAAAAGACAGTAAAATCGAAGCATTCCTGTTGTCTATTCATTTTTTTCCTTGGTGCATGATACACAGAGGACTTATGTCAATTACAGACATTCCCAGAGGATGACGTGAGTCTAGACAGCAAAAATCCTGCCCTGGGAGTTTCTGTGCCACAAAAGTATTTCATGCCTCCCAGATTTTCTAATGCAGTAGGCTATCAAGTTTTTAAATAATTAAATAATTATTTATGTGGTGTTTGGGGGTTTGTTCATTTGTTTGATGAAATATTTTTCTCTTGTTGAAGAATAGAAGGAAGTTAAACCTTTTGTTTGTTTCCTTATTTGTTTGTTTGCTTGCTTGTTTTTGCTTGGCTTGGGTTTTTTTTGGTGGAGGTGTTAAAAATTTTCTTCAAATTGAATGAAAACGTATTTTTATGTCAGTTTGGATTAAAAATATTAAGAAGAATTAAAAAGTGAATTATGTTTATCAGAATGGTTTGAATTTGGAATGTAATCTTTCCATGAAATTCAGAATACCATGTTTTAAAATCCTGCAAATGTATGAGAATTAGATTTAGTCATCCACCTTCACTAGGTTGCCAGTGGCGACAAATGAGAAGGAAACAGCTGGATTCAGGCTGAGTCAAGTTTAAATTTCCTTAACATTTTCTGTTATTGAGGCAGAAAAAACTGTTGGTATTCAGCTGACAAAAATATTTTAAAAAACCCCCAACATTTTCTCAATCCAGAAACATACTATATTTGTATAAATATCTTTGGATAAATATGTTTGTAAACTCAGGTAAATTTTATTAGCCTGTAAATGGTATTCCATTTTTAATAGGGATAAAACCTCTGTTTGTGGTAGCCTACCGTACCAATGCTATCTCATACCTTACTGATTTTTAAAAAGAAATAAAAATGTGTGCCAAGAGTTGATGAGTCACTGTCTGGGTTACTGTGTTTGATGTTCCGTTGGCTTAGGTTTAATGGGAGAATGGGGAAAGAAGGTAAACACAGAAATTGATGTTTCAGTAATAAAATATATCTGCTTACACATATTTTCAATTAGTTTCCAGAAGTGAGGTTCTATTCTGGATAAACATATGTGTTCTGAGCACATAAGGAGTATTTAATTATGTATCTCTCTATATTTTTCTCAAACACATTTCACAGAGCCTTTAGCAGTGCTTCACCTTTTATTTTAAGATTTCTTTTGAACATTGATATTTTTATTCCTCTTTGTATCATACCAGATTCTTTTCCTCTGTGCTCTGATTGGACTGGCAAACTGTTCAAATGATCCAAATAAGTGCAGAAAACATCACTAGACAAATGATTGAACTGGATTTTGACATAGGATCAAGCAAAATTCCAGGAAGTGTATGTTTTTAAACAGTATGCTCTGTTGTCTAAAAGCAAGAATTTTTTGTTTTAAGGAAACTGAGAAACTTGCAATTATCCTTTTTTTTTTTCATTGAAAACTAGGGTTAACATCTTTCAGAGGGGGATATCTACAAAGAAAATACTCGAGGCATCTGAAGAAAATGACTCATGAATAGATGAAGTATGCATTATGCACATTGTTGGTCAAGGGGCTCCTGAGCTTTACTAAAACATGCACATATTACAAAACCCTTTACAGTTCATTCACTTAATTTATAGTAATAATGCAATATTCAAACAAAGCAATAAGCTTTAGAGAAAATACTGTGTCTTCAAGATGATTATTTATAGTGTGACCTCCCCCAGGCATGTGTCAATAATAAATCTTGTTTGATTTTCTCATTAAAAGTGTGTAGGGAGGTTGTGTGCCTTTTTCATTGCTTTTGGGTTTGCGTCATATTTTAATTTTGATATTTGTACAATTTCATATCTGAATCCAGGCATTTAAACTCTGCATAATTAGAACAGCCATGCTATTAATTTGTTTGTTTTCCCTCAATGTCACTCACTGAAGCTGTTGGGCTTGCAGGAGCCCTCAGACTTCTTTGAAGCTATATTTTTATTGTTGTAAGAGATTTTATTATTTCTACCACATAATAGAAATTTAATACCATAACAATAACAGTAATAGTAATCATTTTGTGTGATTTGTTTTACGTTATGATTCTTGCAAATAAAGTATGTCAGGAAGTCATAATAAAACAATAATTTGGATTTGGAATCTAATATGCCATGCAGGGGGAAGAACTTTCTTTTTCCTTTAAGATCATTATGATACTGCTATTCTCCTAGACTCCTAAATCTCCTATTCTTTATCTTATTAACATAATTTACAAATGTGACTGAGATAACTGTTTGAGGAAATGTGACCTATAAATAAGAACTTATCCGGAGCTGGCTTAGAAATATCAATATACTTTTTCTGTTACTACTGGAAAACTTTGTTAAGTATTATCTTGGAGGAAGGATGTTTAGAAAAATAACCCAATTCTTATGGCATTTTATTGACAAAACCTCAAAATTATTTCATACTTAAAACTTCAATCAGACTTTTCAAGATAAAAAACAGTATTTCCACTTTACAAGTTTGCTTTACATAGGGAATACCTCAATATAAAAGATGTTTCTGATCTGGTTCATGGTAAATTTCAACTTTAAAAATGTTGATGTTTCTAATAAAATTTTTTTGCTAAAGATAAGTTTTAATGAGATTTTATTGTTTAAAGAACTTTGGTTCTTATCATACTTCTTAAAGAAAAAATCAGAATTTCCTAAAAATTAATTATTAGCCAGGTTTTGCACTGAAATTGTAGAGAGCTTATAATAAATAGATACATTTCCTTTAAGATTTTATCACCTTCTAATGAATCTGTGCAGAAAGCTTTCTGAGTTTTAAAAGAAAAAATCTGAACTGAAATTAAAAGGCAAAAATGTGAAAATGTTTTCCAGGAAAAAGTGCTTTGAAACTCTCAAGTGTTCTCAAATGTTTTTATTCTTTATATACACTTTCAAATTGAAAAAGCTCTGCAAGGTGAAGATTAGATTGTTTCCTAATCTTTCTGTAAATTAAACTCTCTTGGAACTATTTTATATGAGTTTCACAAACTTTAGAAAATACTTCCCTACTGAAAATTTTCTTGATAATTTTTCAGCTTGTTATTACCATTTTCACACTTCCCCTACAAGTAATTCTTAAATTACATTAGGTTTAAATTCTTTTGCTATTACTATATTAAAAAAAAAAAGGAAGCTTTCTTGCTCTTTTGCAGTTTTGATTTTTCTTTTGACTTCTCAGTCTTACACTTTATGTCCTTCCTGTCCAAAAATATACTACTTAATTATTAGTTTCCATAAAGAATTAGGAAACCTTAAACCTCTCTTCACCTAGATAAGGCTGATAGAGCATAAACAAATTACAAACCCATGGTAAGTTATGGAATGTTTACTGCACTATCTTGCCTCTGCAAGACAGCCAAATGTTTATTGAGACCAGGTTTTTTCACATTATTTCAGTAGTCTACGGCTGTCTCTTACTGTCTCTATTGACACTATTAAAAGACAAATAAGGAGGTGATAATAGAGTATTTGACTGTTGACATATGGTAGATGATGGTTTGTGAGCTGATCTAATGCCCGACATCCTCAACTCAATCCAAACAGACATTAAAAACCATAAAAATCATTTACTAAGTCACTCGTCACGGAGAGAATGGGATAATAATTAGAGCACTAGTCATGAATTCATGAAAATAGGATTCAATTAAATATATTGCCATTTGTATATGACCTTAGATAAGTTACTTGCGTTAGATTCTCAACAGTATTTGGTGTTCAATGTAGAATTCATCTCACTTGAATTTAACTGTCAAAAATGGAAGTATTTAAACTAAGCAGTTGTATCAGGTCTCTTTGCAGGCAGTGAAGGAGGAGGGTATGTCCCTCTAAAGCAAATGTCATCCCACTTCTTTTTTTGCCTCAGAGAGAACCTATATAATTAGCTTCAACTAAATGCTTTGCTCTCGTAACTCTGTTCAAAAGGAGCTGATGATTTCTGTGACTAAATGGTACTTTCCCTACACCAGCAACAACCTGAGGAAAACTGTATTACGTGAGATGGGTCAATGCTTTTGAAAGAGTGACATGGTTGTACTGAAAGAAAACTGTATTCGTAAAGTTCAGGTGTGTGAGACACCTACAACATTCTGAAACCAGGCAAGTGATTGGTCACTGCACGTGCACAAAGTCTCCTTTGGGGACAGATGGTTAAGCATCTAATAACTATTTATGGAGATGATGAGCCCACGTACATATTTACACACAAGAATGTGAACCAATCCAATACCTATGCACTCATTTTCGGCTTTAACACCTGCTGCATTTGCCTTCAGCTTTGCCATTGCAGGAGAAAGTCACCACAGGATGTTTTTCCTTAAGGATGTAGCAAGGCACTCTGAAAGTTCAGTCTAAACATGTGCTTTAATGCAAACATTTTAGATATTCAGTATGGGCACAATAGAACTAACAACTCTCTCAGGGGAGGAGGAAGAATAGCCATTTTGGAGCCTTATAGAACATAATTTGGCACTTGAAAAATTATGTGCTAAGGATTTAATTATGCAAATAAAAACTCTGGAGGAACAGGATCACAAGACTCCCCAGAATGCACATTAGAAAATGAAGAAAAGCACAATTAGAAATGCAATATATACACTGCTTACTATCAGAAATGGATCTTTTTTTCTGTCATTGAATCTCTTTTTTTTTTACCCTCAGTAAAATTATTTTTATGAACATATGCCAGTATTATTTCATTATTAATCTGCAAGTCCTACTACTATATTGCCATTGCAATTTTTCCTTTGTATTCTGGGGTTTCGTTTTGATTTTTTGTTTATTAGCTTCAGAATTAATTTTTATTCACTCCCTTCAGTCTAGTTAAATATGACAGAAAAATTTAAGGTATAATAGAAAAATAAATTGGTTTGATTTTTATACAAAATTTTTATATTTTTAAAAGTTAGTATTTTGAGCTCCACTTGATTTTGGCAAGTAGCCTCTTTTCATCTTCAGTTGAAAATGCAAGTATGTAAAATGTGTGTCTTGCAAAAATATTTTAAGTGTTTACAATGTAAGAAATATGCTCAGCTTTTAATTTCCCTGGGAATGAGATTCTTACATCTGAACGTTCCTTAATGAAAGTCTGAAAACACACCTCTGGGAGGCAATTTCTTCATTTCCTTCATTTTTTCATTTATTCAGTGGGGAAAATGTCACTCAAATTGTGGCGAGGATCTCTGACTCGTTTTTAGCCATTTTGAGAATCTCTAATTGCTCTGTAGAGCTGAATATATGATCTGAAGCTTAGTTAAACCTGTTGCAACAGTGAAAGGTATTGCCCTTACCCTTTTAGCACGGGAGGATGAAGAACCAAAGGGTGTTTGATCTAACGGAACAGCGGAATGAGATACAGATTATAGAAATCCCAAGCATTAATGCTTAGTTCTAAATTTCAGCAGGTGAAAGTGGACAAAAAGAGGAAATCAAGAAGGCACAAGCCTTAGGCAACTTCCAGATGTGTAGCAACTGAGTAAATATGGTTTTCCAGTAGCTGTTGGCAGGCTGTGTTGGATCCCAGGGGTGTCTGGGCTGCCCTTGCCCTGAGCTGGGTTCCCCATTGCCCAGCCTTTCTGAGCTCCAGCCCTGGGAACGACACCAGGGAAAGGGATGGCAGATCCTGGCATCTCCAGCCAAGCAAACAGCCTTTGGAAGTACTGGGGGGCTGTGAAGCAGCTGTCACATCTTCCCTGAGAGCGGGGGGACAACAGCAGGGAAAAACAACTGTGTAAAAACATCCCCAAGCAGACCCACGAGTGAGACAGAATACTCTGCGTTCCCCATGAATATCACACTCCTCCTGTCAGACAGGATGCTGAATGCTGGTCTCGCTTTTCTCAAGAAAGACTGAAACAGCCCAATGGAAGTGCCCAAGATGTGTTCTGTAAGACTGAGGGTAAAACCAGTAAAAATAGATGTATAATAGTATGGGGTTTCCTTCATGTAAAAACTGTGTAACAGTCTATAACTCTACTGTCAATGAGGTTTTTTCCCTGATTTAATTAGGTGATTTGGACTGTAGAACTATTAAATGTTTTAATAGTGGAATTGCCAGTAAATTCATGGGTCTGTGGCTTTTGTGGTTTAGCCTCAGGTGGCAACTAAGTACTGTGAAGGCACTCACTCACTCCCCACCACTTTCCACCTCTCATATGAGAAGGCAAATTGGAAAGAAAAGGTAAAACTCATGGTTTGAGATAAGCACAATCAAATAATTGAAAATATAAGTAATAATAATAAAAAATTAATAATAGTAAATAGCAATAATAACAAACACCATCAATATATTAGTAATCCTAATAATACTAAACATGCTGATAATCATATTAATAACCATAATGATAATTTTAATTATAAGAACAGAGAGAAAGAGTAACCGAACTCAGCATAATTGCTCCGCACCCATCGACTGATGCCCATCCTGTCTCTGAATAGAGGCCAGCCCCCTTCTGAGTAACTCTCCCCAGTTTATCTATTGGGTGTGACATTCTATGGTGTGGAATATTCCTTTGGCCAGTTCAGGTCATCCATCTTGCTTCTTCCCAGCTTTTTGTGCACTTCCTTACTGGCACAGATAGGAACCCAAAAACTCCTTATGGTAAGCACAATTTAGCAACAGCCAAATAACCCATGTGTTATCAACCTGTTTCTCATGCTGAGTCCAAAACACAGCACTCTACCAGCTATTACCAATACAATTAATTCTGTCCCGGCCAAAACCAGGACAGTGACATGCTCTCATTCTTCCATAACAAGATCTCGAGCAAAGCAACATTTAAATACAAGTTCAGTAGTAAGTGATATATAGTGAAACATTTCTTGTACTCATTACATCTCTTTCTGGTTTTATTCAACACTCGATTGTTGGCAGAAAATGAGCATTTTTTTAGGAAAATCTAAATTAAGCATCTTCTTAGTGCCAAAAATTCAAGACATAGCTTTATAGAGCATAAATGCAATAGCAGGGTTTTCCTGTGTTGGTGCTCAGTTCATAAAAAAATTAAAATAAAGTAAAACCATATCACATGTTAAAATGTGTAATTCCTTCAAATGCTGTATTCAGACACCACTGCGATGAAGGTGGATATTACTCCTCTGCTGCTAACATTTTCTTAATATAAAATTGTACATTGACTACAAACGAGATATTAATATTTCTCCTAAGATAAAATTTTATTCAAATTCCAAGTTCAAAATTTCACCAAAAAAATTTGATTGTCAGTGCTGAGTTCTGCAGGTACCAGAATTAAAATATGTTTGCTTTATGGCGTCTTTGAATTCAACACATATTAAAATTACTATAAAGTGCTTCCTGTAAATGCAGCACATTGTGTGAGTTTCACTGCAAAATATTCTGTCGCAGTTTGTTTAACTGCAAACTGGAAGACAGAATTGCCCCTTCCCTCATCTTAAAAGCCACAGACATAAAATTTCTTGTTTTGGTTTTAGTTAATGATACAACAGGTCTGGAGCATAAGTCTGGTGATGAGCAAGCGAGAGAGCTGAGTGGGCTCAAGCTGGAGAAGAGGAGGCTCAAGGAGGAGCCTTGCACCCTACAACTCCCTGAAAGAAGAGTGCAGCTGGGGGCGGTTGGGCTCTTCTCCCAGGCAACAAGTGATAGAAGAGGAAACAGCCTCCAGTTGTTCCAGGAGAGGTTTAGATTGGATTTTAAGAAAAAAATTCTTAATGGAAATGTTTGTCAAGCATCGGAACATGTTGCCCAGAGAAGTGGTGGAGTCACCATATCCTGAGGTATTTAAAAGAGGTGTAGATGCAGCAATTGGGAACATGATTTTTAGTGCTTGACTTGACAGTGCCAGGTTAACAGTTGGGTTACTTGACCTCAAAGGTTTTTTTCCAACCTGATTCTATGATTCAATGTGTTTGAGGTTTTTTTGGGAGGATGTGGAGGAGATTGATTTAGTTTAGTTTAGTTTGGTTTGTTTTGGTTTGGTTTCCCTCCTGTATTTCAAGTAACAAATATTTTGAAGTGTAAGAAAAAAACATCCAAAGATGGCAAAACTTCAGGTATTGCTGTCAAAGAAATATCCAAACACTATTTCAAAAAGTACAGTTAAATGCTTGCTGGCGTAAGTCCTTTTCCAAGTTCACCTCTAATTCTTACGGCTATTATTTATTATTCGTTCCTTTAAGGATCTGAACACTTATTAACTTTGTGATCAAAGCAGTGAAGTCTTAGGATATGTCATAAAAACTTTTTTAAAAATTCTGCATTTTTGACACATGCTGTTTCAGTGGATAGAACTGCAAATTTTTTATCATTATTAGCTAAAATTCACTTATTAAACAACAGACTTTGGTTCAGTGATGAAAATAGTATCTTTTTTATCTTTTACTTGTTAGTGTGTCTATTATTATAACTCATGCTGTGTAACTGAGTGTCACATCAATAGGCTCAAGATGATGCAGTGGAAAACTTTGAGGTTGCTTTGAATTTAACTCGATATGAGAAATACAAAAGATTTATAGTTGTTTTTTTTTTTTTTTTTACAGAGATTGCAACCAGGCTTTTATTGTGTTATTATTTATGTAGGAGTGTATGTATAGATAGCATGTTACCTCGTAGGAGTGTGACGGACCAATGCACTCCCACAAGAGAAGAAGGCTCAGAGAAGGGCACAAGTGATGTGCTGGTGAAGTTTCCCATTTTGGAATGTTCTTTGAATTCCCGAGTTAGCTCATGCAACACAGTTTTGTCTCAGTCATTTGATTTATCTGCCTGTAAGGTGAGGTGAAAAGTAGGTGCAATTTGTGTCGGAGAGAGCTGTAATGCCTTTCTGTCGGTGGTGCTGTGTGGCCCTGTAGAGAGGCAAGGAGAATACACTCCTGCCCTTCTTGTCCTTCCCAAATAAATTTCTGTGTTGTAGTTCATCTCTCACTTAAAATATATACTCTTCATCCTAGACAGGGATTTGTCACTTGGTTCATGTATTTATTTTTCTTTAGCAGGAAAGAGTCCCAGTCTCTAAAAAGTCTTTGGGTAATGCTGTAATTAAAATGAAAGAGCTATTTAATGTGTTCAGTATTCTTAATAATTAATTTCAAGATACACAGTTCTTAGTGACCATTAAGGGGGTTTTAAAGCGGCAACTTTACATATACATAAATGATTAAATTGGCCATTATATATTAATGTGCCTAAGTTCCTTTCTTGCTTTCTCTTTTCTTTTTCCCGACTCTGCCTTCAGTCTTGCATTCTCTGTCATGTTGGCTTTTTAAACACCATGTTGGCTTTTTAAACACCATGTTTCTTGCAAGAACCACAGAAAAGAAATTTACATTATGTCCTCCTAAGAGTAGGTAGGAGAATACATGTGGATAGATAGTTGTTTGACAGCTTCTGAGCTCATTTGAGCAACTCTGAGAGCCCACTTGCCTCTCCTGCCTTCGCCATTTGGAAAGTAGGACAGAACTTCTGAAATCACCTGTCCTCTTAACAAGAGGAGCAGTCTCAGCCAGTCAAGTGAATCATGCATTCTTCTGTTGTTAGGATCATTGAATTATTTGAGCTATTTGGGCTTCATTTTCACTTATGTGTGTCTACTACTACTGTTAGAGTCACACAATAATTTTATTTAATGATTCTGTTTTTAAGCTTGCTATACATGTACAGAATTTAATAGCAGCTGGAGAGATGAACATTAGCAACAGGACAGAAAAGCTGAGAACATTGAGAAGAGAACTTGTTCCTTCAGGTTTGCAATTATTCTGTAATGGCTGAGAACAGATGACCTTAAATCAACTGCTTTTCCATTACCTTGCAATGTGTTTTCATATTTAGATTATTTCTTTTCAATTATTATTAGCTAGTGAAAGAACAATTTCCTCCTCCATTAAGGAAATACAATCATAACCTGACAGCATATGGAGATTAACTAAAGAATATTTTTCTTCTACATATTTAGCCTTGACAATTTACATACTTAGCCTTGACAACTTATTGTATTGCAGGGGGAAGGGAATTAAGTGTGGTGTAGTTATGGCAAAATAAAACCGTTCTCTTACACTGAAAAAAATCAATGGATAGAGGGTGATCTGAAGGTTGCTATCATAAATTCTTGGATTTGTTTATATAGTTATACATTACTCCTTGAAGAATATCTTCACTAGTCTTTCTAAAGTTCCACACATCATGTAAATTCACTTAATCTCTGAATAAACAGTACCTGGGATTTTCTGGTGGAAAATTCTTCACTTTTTCTGGAAAATGGAGTGTTTTCTATTTCCTTTTGCAGTGTGATCAGATCATAGAATCATTAAGGTTGAAAAGGACCTCCAAAATCATCATCCAACCAATCATATATTCAAGCTGCATAACTTGGAACTGTTTCTAGATGTGTGAAAGAGTGTACAAAAAAAAAAAAAAAAGGAAAGAAAATAAATCTAAAATGGTTGCATTGACTGAAAAAAATTTAAAAGTTACTTTTAAGGTAAATCAGCAGGAACTTCCCCATCTTAGAATTATTCCTAACTTTTAGCTTCAGTGGTGTTCATGTGCTTTCTATTAATCAAGTTTTACGTGATTAAACATTAATATATTTTAAAATTCTTTCACCTTCACATATAGGAGAGGCCAAACATTTTTGATGATAATAAACTGTTCTGATTAGTTATGTCTGAGTTTAAATTTAGAGTATTACCTGATTACTGTTTTTATATTATATGCTTGGGAAAACTGAGTTTCTTTTTAGAATCTATCTTTCTAGAGAGAAGCAGCACAGGCTGTAAATGCAATGTCGTGCACATATTTTAAATATGTAGTACAAGATCTTTTGATAGCTTGATTTATCCTGATAAAAGCAAGTGAGTATTTCTCATTTTAAAATCTCTTACTTGTTCCTTCTTACTTTTTTTTTAATATTAAATGAAGTTTCTCTTGCTTCAATTAGGATAATCAAATATTGTTTATTAGGATCCTTCAGACAGCAAATCAGCCACATGGTATATGGATAAATCATTCTCCTCTCCTTTAGGAAGATTATGAAATTAATTTCTGTTTATAACTGTCTTAATCAGATCAAGATTCGTGTTTTCTTATTGCAAGGATACATTGCTGGAAACACTAAGGAAAACTTACAGATCTCTGTTGGTGTGATTGCCTGGTAGAACTATCCATAATGCATACTGATATATGGCATGAAAAGATAACAACTAGAGTATGTTTCATCTGTTCTTTAAATGTTATTACATAATGTGCTTGCATAAAAATCCTGAACTTGTGTTGTGCCATGACATAGTAAAGAACTGTTCAAGTTTTTAGCAAACTATTTTTTCAGACATGAATACTTGGGAAAACATACAGATTACATGGAAGAAAACAGGAGACAAAAATTATCCAGGTGTTTTCAACACGGTTTATAATTCTGTCTTTTCTGAATATGCTCACAGCTGGTAGCCTACAGGATTTTAGAAGTGTCATAGTAATCAGAAACAGACTTAACAAGTTTGTTGGGAAAATTTCTTCTGATATTTGGAGTCCTCAAGTATATTTTAAGTCATTGATGATGAAAAAGAAAAAGAGAAAAAGGCAAAGCTTATAATATAGAGTATTTAAGTCACCTGATACTAACAAACAAATATAAAATTAGTTGAAATGAAGTTAAACTAGTTCAAAAAATTTGTTTTGAAGAATGTTGAAATTTTGGCTCTCAAAAATCCTAATGTAAATGTTTTGCTATAGGATAAAGCATTGCTCAGAATACCAAATTGCTGTGTTTTATGGGTTTGGATTGATTTGTTTCTGATAAAAATCCAACTTTTCCAAGAATGCAAAAAAACCACTCTCGTTCCTCAACAGATTTACCTTCCGCATACAAAATTAAACTTAGTGACAGTAATGTAAATTAATCACATATTAAAAGGAGTTGCAAAAAGGACAATGTATTTGAATCAGCTCTTTGGTCTGGGTTTGGTTTTTTGTTCATATATTAAGTGGTCCTTGCAAAATGGAAATTGAATATAATTTATTTTGTAGCGATATATATATAATATACACACACATATGCAGACATGTACTTTCTTGGATTGTGTGGCAATTGTTTTTTGATGCCTGGCTGTGAACAGTTTCTAAACGTTGCTGTTTTCAGCATCTTTCAGAAGTACCAGAGAGCAGCAGCCTCCTTGCTTCCTCCCCTTCAACATTTGTTTACTGTCTCTTAACATAGATTCAGCTCATGTGTCATCCTCAGCAGCAGCTAAAATTATTTTCAGCTCTGTCAGCTGGGGACTCACAAGACAAGACTAGTCCAGAGTTTCTTTTAAAAATGATTTCTAAATAAAGTGTGGACTTTATGCTTCCTGACCTATTTTTGCAAATACTTGCTTCTGAGTCAATGCTCAAATGCTATTTTTTATATCCTTTGAATTTATATTATTGTTAATACTTTATGCAATAATTGCTTTATTTCATAGATTTTCTCCATGAATATCTATGTCAATATGACCATCTAACACTAACACTAGTAGTAGTAATTGAGTTGATGCAAATATATAAATTACTTTTGAAGAATCAGATTATACATTATTATTTTAAATGATTTTCTAGACTACATAGATGGAGAGCTCTCATTCAAGATTTTTATTTCTGATTTCTGTGCTTATAGAAGATAAAATGCTTGGGAAATGCTCTGGGTTTTTTGCACATCTGGTCAGGAAAGATACTTGTTTGGGGAATATTTTTGTCAGTGGAAACTCTTGTGGTGACATATAACGATCTTCCTATTGGTATGATTCAGAGTCTTGACAACTGTGCAGCAACGTGCAAAAGGTATATCCAATATTTTCTCAGCTATGGAAGCCATGAAGGGAAAAAAAGTACTCTGAATGAGAGGTCTACTGCTCAGGTGAAAGAAAGAGAAAAAATACAGGATTATTTTCCTGTTGATTAGTGGCACAATATACAGATATTTTATGTATTGATATGTTTAAATATTAGATTAATGACTTTCTCTTAAAAAAAAAGCCTGCCATGAGTAAATATAGTTGTTTTGGGGTTTTGTTTGTTTATTTGCTTGGTTTTTGTTTGTTTGTTTTGCTTTGGTTTTTTTGTTTTGTTTTTCTTTTTTGTTGTTGTTGTTGGTTTTGTGGGTTTGTTTTGTTTTGGGTTTAGTTTTTTTGTTTATTTTATTTTTTCTTATAAAGCAGATGGCATTTTGCTACCAATTCTGTGTGGGAGCAGGAACAAGTGTAGGAGAAGATCAGTGTGAAGCAAAATGATAGTTCTTCTCTGCGCAATATCTTCTGCAGGTTAAGTTGGCAAATGTTGCTGCCACTGCAAACAGCAATAAGAGATTCAGTGCACTGCACCACTAAATTAAATTAAATGCTGCATTTTTTCAACCAGTACTGCAAGGTAGTGATACAGAGGTGCAGAGTCATGGCTTACTCTACACTTTTTACTATTGCAGTTCCCTCTGTCCTTCAGAAATAACAAACAAAAAGCACTCTGAATATTTGATCAAGTATTCTGCACAAATAAAAATCTCAAATGTTTGAAATGGAGAAATTTATTGTTAAATCACCATGTAAATCAGATACTTTCTTCTTTCTCCTAAGAGATGCAGCAGTGCTTAAAAATTGGAGTTGAAATAGCCATCTTTGTTTTCCTCTCTGATTTTGTAGCCTACATTACATGACCATTAAAAATTCATTATAGGTTTAAAAATATTTTAAATTAAATTACAAACAACATGAATAATTATAGTGTGCACACTATTCTAATTACTAAAGTTCTGATAGGGAGTAAATCAATTGACTCTTTATTTTAACATTATTCAAAGATTCATTGTTTACTAAATGAGCACCAGAGGGGGATTATGCCTACAATAATTGGTGTTACTGCATCTGGCAGGAAAATGGCTGAGAGAATTAGGTGGAAGGTTGTGAACTTTGTGAGTAATTTCCTCTTTGCTGTTCATTTTATAAAAATGTGTGAGGAAAAAAGGATGAAAAGTATTCTCTCCACTCTAATGTCCACTGGTATTAAATTTTGAGCCCATTATGAGGAGGTATTATAAGCCAATAGGTTCTCGGGCAAGGTACAAAACTCCCTGAAGTTTTCTTCAAAACTGCTTTATTAGCATGTGTTGCTATTGCATAAGATCAGTTTTTAAAAATCAAACAAAAAAAAATCGCAGAAACAAAAAAAAAGGAGACATAAAAAAAGAAAGGCAAGGAAAAAGATAACAAAATGTTAGTTTCCTACTCCCTTTGCTAAGTTTCATGTTTCTTGTAAACTGACAGTATAGACTAATGTCCTTCTGTTGTCAGACCATCACCAGTTCAGCAAAAGGTAGATATGTAAAGTCCTGTAAATATACAAAGTGTATAAATAATCATAAATCCCATAACCACAACTTCAATGTGCAAAAATTCATTTTGACAAATTATTGCCTTGAAGGAAGACACAGTAGTAGGATGAGGATTGAGGGCAGATTAGATATCTTTGCTCTCATATCTGATCATGAGTGCTTGCTAACACTAAATATCTACTCCATTTTCTTTCCTGTCAAAAGATAGTTTAATTGCAGCAAAGCATGATTTTCAATTAACAAATGCTATGAGGTAAATGTCATCTAAGCATTTGAAAACAGTATCTGCAGACAGAAATATAAGGCATTTTCAGGGCAGTCTGCAACTGTTCTATTTTAAAAATATTATAGGTTAAAAAACAAAAACAAATACAAACCACCAAAATCACTTTTAGAGCATGAATGTTTCCTTAAGAGTTTAAAAAAAAAATTTTAGAAAAATCTTTTTTATTCTCTAAGTGAAGTTTTGTGTGATACACCAAACCAAGTGTTTGTCACTTGCTAGAAAAGAGAGAGATGCATAAATTCCATGCACTGAATTGAAGATGTCTTCAATATTTTCACAACCAGCACAAACCCAAACCCATTTTAAAGATACTGCCAAGGAGACCCGATGCTATCTAGCAAGTGGGCTTTCTCTCACTGCTGGTTAGGATTATTTGATGTACTTCTCCCCAAAACCATCCCAGTGTAGGAAGAGAGCTTATCTCCTTCATAGGAGGCAAATGTGCATTAAGAAAGTCTTAAATGTCACCTGTCTGTTTCCCTGATTTTATTATTTTCAAGTTATTGCTCTGAAACAGGTTCAAAAATAAATAGAAAGCCTGCTTCTATTTGTCTGTTTGACAAAGTCTGTAGATTTCAGATAACAGCACAAATAACTGCATCCAGGCAGACACTAGTAGAAATGTGTTTAAAGACATACTTTTCTGCTCTTTTGTTTCACTATTTGCTTATTCATTTACTTTCCTTGGGAGAATGGATGAACTGCAGCTGTTCCTTACTTCCACGCGGAGTCAGACTTCCACATCTGTCATGAATAGTTAATACTGTGCAATTTAAAATGCTGTTCTAGGCTGTCATGCATCGCACATAGGTTTAAGTGGGTCAAGTTGAATTTTGCCAAAAAAGCAGAAAAGTAATAGCACTTTTGCAATACCACAGTTAGTGAAGGAGGCTTGATTTACTTCTCTGTGACAAGACATTCACAACCCGGCCAGGAATATATTCAGTTATACTTGGAAGCAGAAAAAGGAAAATAATCAAGATAGAGATGTATACACACAGATGAACATAGCTGTCCTCATTAATCCAAAATTGAAAAAAAACCTCAGACATCTAGTTCTGGTTTTATTTTTCGGATGGTGGCCTACAATAGCTGCTTAGGGAATGATTAAAAGAATGAATGAACTACAGCATGATCCGCTCCCTGAAAGTTTTCTGGTTCTGATGATTTTCAGGATATCATTACTTCTGATGGAACTTTTATTCACAGATGTAGTCTATGAATTTTTATTAATTTTTAATCAATATGTGGGTTCTGTATATTCAAAGTGTCCTCTTACAAGTCCAAACTCATTATATATTGTGTGGCCAAAATCAAACTCCCCTTGAATGTCACCTAATTGTATGTAAAATAATCTAATTTTTCTATTAGAAATAATTATAAAGAATATTTTCTTATTAATATTGTCCTGCAACTCAATATCTGTCATGGACCAGTGCAGTTACCTTGGTTTTAAACTGTAAGGCCCTGGTCTCTTTAACGTGTCATCATAAGGAATCTAAATACTAATTTTTAATTATTAATTGTTTCATGCTCTTATTTGCCCTTTTTTACTTCCACAATATCTTTTTGAGATGGTAGATGCACTGTGCAGTTTTCAAGACAATAGTCTACAGTTTCAAGGATCATTATGTCTTTAATGTTGTTCTTTTTTCCTTACTTTCTGGCAGTTCTAATTACTTTTTTTGTGATATGAGGGAATTGAGAAAGAGTCATCCTCAGTAACTTTTTTGAGTGTTATTTAACTTATGTTAGTTTGAGTGTAACATGTAACTATTGTTAGGCTGAACTGGTTCAATTTCAAGGGAAAAGCTTGAAAATAGGATCTATGCACATCTGAAAAACTTAAAAGGAAAAAAGAGCATCAAAAAGAAAAAAGAAAACCCAAAGGTTGTCAAAACCTGTTTACAAGATGAAATCTCATAAATTATTTGGCTGTTCCTATGATTATTTTTAGCTTAGTCTTGACAATGCTGAATTTTCCTTTCCTTTTTTTTCTTGTATCACACATTATCAGCTCTCCACTCTACCTTATTTGTTTTCCTTGAGTTTTAAAGTAGCTTTATTAAAAACTTTATTTTTAAATGAATTTCCATGATTTTTAATGGGAAATTTTAAATTATAGACCTGATATGCTGAAGATGAAAAAAAATTAAGGCCAAAAGAGAGATTTATTGGAATGCTGTGAATACAATACAAGCAATTAAAATATTTTTAAGGGAGTTTTGAAAATTATACTTAGTTTTCAGTGTTTCATTCTTAATTTTCACTGCCAACGAATGCCACAGATTTAATTTAAATTCGTGAGTAAAGCAGGGGAAATGGGTAGAGCTTGTGGATGACTTTGCAAAGAAATGAAAATTTGAAAATATTTATCTAGTTTTGGAAAGCTTCATTCATTGAAGATAAAAATCATCACAAAATCAGTCTCTCTCTCACATATACACACACACAAAACCCAATAAAATGTATGACAAAATTAACCTTTGTGGCTTTATTTCCAAATCGATTCCTCAATAATTAAATTACTTTCCTAATTTAAGGTGGCTGGTTGTCCATTCTTTCAGTGAAGAGCAGGTTAATTTAGTTTTGCTGCAGAAATATTTCAGAATCTTTGTACTTCGCAGAAAACAATATAATATCTGGTATTTTTCTTTAATTTTGAAGATATTATATTTTGATTGAATAAATCTTGACAATGAATGTCAAGATTTCAAAGGAGCAAGAGAAACAATCAAGTCCCATTGGTGACACAGTATAAAAGAGTCTTTAAGTAGAATGTTACGCAGATACACGATTTCATCATTCTTACCTTCTTAGACTTAAATAAAATGACATTTATATTTAAGCTCTCCTTTTTCTTAATTTTTTTTTTTTATTCTAGCTTTACAATTTCTCATGAAGGAAATTTCATGAATAAAATATTTCATCACCAAAACTTTCTCAATAGATAGTTAGGATATCTTTGAGAGCACCCAGTGTGTAGCTGCTCACCCTTTATCTATTGACTACCATTAAAAACACTGAAAGATTTCTATTTGTCCAGCACTGACTTCTTTTCAAATGATTCTGTGTAGTCCAAATCAACTAGGATAACAAAAACCCTAAATAATAACTTACTTTTAAGCTTACACAATTCAGTTACTTATAGAGCCTCTTTTAGTATCCTGTAATGGAAGTTTATTGTGCTAGAGAAGAACACTTGATTATGGTCTTCAGGGTAGTGATTTAGGCCTATGAACACCTCCATAGTTCTTACTTGCTGCTCAGATCCCAGGATGTCTGTATGGATTTCTTTTCCTATGCATAGTCATTTTGAGAAGAACGTGATTTGCTAAAGGTGGCCAAGTGAAGGTTTTGATAACCTTTCCACATTCTCTCTGATCTCAAGGAGAACATTTTGTCCATTATAACCAGAAAATGCAGTGGGAACAGAAGGCAGATCATGAAAAGTGAGGCTAAAGCAGTGATATTAAATAACTATTTAATGTCAAAGAAGTGCTTTACTAGAAGTTTCTACAGGCTGCTGGTTTTTCATTTCTAATGAGATAACAAGATGAAGGAATTCTAAGTATTTAAAAAAAAAAAAACCCAACAAAACTATGACAGATAAAGAACTGATTTTTCTTCCCTTTCTTAAGGCTTGTATTATTTAATGACCATTTGGGGAGAGAATGAAGCTTTGTACGCAATGTCATTTGTGTCCATGCCATAGAACTAAAGAGGAGAGAATTTAAAGACTTAATAGAGGATATGGCTGCTATTCTACTTTGTAATTAGGGAGGGGAGAGTGAGAATCCACAGGAAAGTGATGACATGGCTGCACATCATGATTATTAGAATGTCCTTCCAATGATCTCTATTTTGATAAAGGGTGGAGTTTACTCTATGAAATACGATGATACTGCAGAGAACATCTTTCACATGGAAGCATCAGAAAGTTCTGTACAATGATAAAAAATGCCAAGCAAACAGGGTAAAACCTATGTTTTCTTCATGTGTTCTGTTTTCTATAAAGTTAAAGAATGTATGTCTTAAAATATTGAGGAGTTTCTGAACTCTTTGCCAAGGACTTCCTAAAATTTTGATGTGCTGAAGTAAGGACTAGGAGACATGAAATGACTTTGACTGTATGAATTATTGTTTCTAGCATATTTCTTTTTCACTGTGTTCAAACACTGAAATCTATTGATGTCAATAGAAAGCCTCCAACAGATAGGGATATGCTTCAGATGCAATGTGAAGAAATTTTCATTTGCTCGTCACCCTATTTTTCTGAATTTATCTGGTTCAGGTGGATGAGCCTGGACAGAAGTGTGGATCAAAAGGATGAAGCTTGTCCTCTGGTAACTGATCAACTTCCTCTCCAGCAATGTAGACCATACTGACATACAAACTCTCAGCCACTGCAGTGTGGCTTGGAGCTTGGAAAAATTAGCATAAAAACTGGAAAGGGGCACATTTTTGTTCAGATTTCCAACAGTCATCATGTTAAGAACTCTCTAGGTCATTCTGCTTACTTTGTGTTTTTTTATCATAGATGTTTTGAGTACATGTATTCAGAAAGTTCTCTGAAATGTTTTAATTGTGCAGGCAATTTCTGAGTCTAAACTTTTTATGCCTCAAAATGTTAGATACATTATGCAGAATAAACGGTAATTCCCTACTTCTGTATTCTCACTGTGACCTCCTCTCTCCTCACTGTGTCTTAAACGATTTACACATAAAGATTGTAAAAGAACTAGTAAAGATAAATGATGCAACTGCTAAAAAGCTCAACAGTCACTACGGTGATTGTCAGACAGGGGTTTTTTATATCTGTTATTACAAAAAAGTGTCCAAGAACTGTGGGACTCCACCTGCAGTGAGGCTTCAGCTCTTGGATCCTCACATAAGGACCTGCACTTGTTGGAGTAAGTCCAGAGGAGGGTAACAAAGATGATCCGAAGGCTGCAGCACCACTGCTATAGAGAGAGGTGAGAGAGAGTTGGGACTCCTCAGCCTGGAGAAGAGAAGGTTCTTGGGAGAGTCTTCCAGCTCCTAAAGGAGGCCGTAAGAAAGATGGAGAAAGAATTTTAACAAGGGCTTGTAGTGATAGTACAAGGAGGAATGGCTTCAAACCGAAAGAGGGCAGGTTTAAATTAGATATTAGTAAGAAACTCTTCCCTGCGAGGGTGGTGGGGCCCTGGCACAGGTTGCCCAGAGAAGTTGTGTATGCCCCACCCCTACAGGGTTTCAAGGACTGGCTGGATGGGCTATGAGCACCCTGGTCTCGTGGCAGGTGTCCCTGCTCACAACAGGGGTTGGAACTGTATGGTCTTTAAGTCCTTTCCAATTGAAACCATTCTGTGATTCTATGTGTCAAATTAAAATGTGTTAATTATTTTAGTTGGTAAGCAAACTTTCCTGTACGCTTTGCTATTGATAGGTCTGAGATTTTCTTCTCTCCTTTCCACAACTGGCTTTCCAAGAGGAGGCGGGATTTGTCCTGCCTGTGACCCCTGTTATGGTGGGTCCTCAATGCACAGGCCATCAGATACCTCACAGTGTTCTGTAAAACACCCATTCAATACTTTCTTTCTTATCCATTTTTGCACAGGCCAGTCACTATAGGTCTTCCTGTCTGGGCTCCAACTAAACAGTTTCCCTAAACAGATGATAAAATTTTTTTATTACCTACAGCTTGAAGAAGCTTTTTTACTGTCTTGTAAAGAGGTCATCATATTTTGGGAAGGTGGAAACATTCCATCACCACCAGACTGAATTTCTCTGGGCGAAATCTTTTCTACTTCATGATGATTTCTAATGCAGATTTATTAAATTAATTTTGACTCAGATTTTTAAAATCCCATAAATTTTCAACCCATAGATTCGCATTTAAAAAAAACCCCTTTGTTCTCGAATTACCAGACAGATAGTTTTATGATTAATGGAGAGAATAGGGAAAGGAGAAATATTAATTTCTATCTCATCTAAATTGTCAGTAGCTTGGCTGGGCCTTAATGAATTGCATTGGCAACATAGTTTATTTATTATATCTGTCAAAAGTTCCCAGATTACTGCAAAAGATTTTAAGTATTTTAAGTAAGGATAAAACATTAATGTTCGGGTACAATCAATATATTGGAAACAGCTCCTTGCATCACAGATTTAACCAATAACCTAATTTTGATCAAATGAATGTGACAAACAGTCAGAACGAATGGAATGAAAGATTATCAACTTATATTTTCAGTCTTTGAAAAAGCATTACGTGTGAGGAATAATAGTGCCATGACAGAATATTGGGTGCAATTCCCTTTCAGGAAATCCCTGAGACTTTCAATGGAAAAAAAACCAAACAAACAGGGAAGTAAATAAAATCTGGATTTAGTTACTAGTGTTATCTCCACAGTCATTTGCTTGTCATTGCAAAATAGTTTCCTAAAACATGATATTGTTCCAGATTAGAAACTTCACAGGGCCAGGGACTTCTCTATCCCTACAAGGACACAGTTTTTCAAATGCTAAATTTTATCCTTTTCTCAGTTTACAAGAATTCCATTGAAGTACATGGAAACCAATGATTAACAAAGTTGATAGTCTGGAGTGTTTTTCTCTGAATGGCCTACATGCTCATTATTCCATTGGCAAATGTGACATAATGCAATATTCTTAGCTAGAAAGCAATTCTGCTTAAAAAAACCCAAATCCAAACCACACTGTTCATACCAGCTACTAAGTGTTTTCACCTCCTGGCCAAATTATTTGTAAATCTAGGCCAGTTGCTTAATTGCACTTTGGTGTCATGTCCATAATGTATTTAAATTTTTATGTCAGCCAGAGACTCTATTTCATGTATGAGATTATTCTACTTTCATAATCACAGTACAATTTCTAATTTTGTGGCTGTCTTTATCTGAACTGCACTGGTACTTTGAACTGAAAAACCTGATAAGTTAATCCAATTCCTACTCTACCCAGCTATTTTGATTTCTCTGTAGTAAGTCTATTGCAGTAAAGGTGGTTGGATTTTTACAGAAAATAAGTAATCCCCAAAGCATTTACATGTAAAGATATTTTACTGGTCCTGTGACATAGTACAGAAAGTTGTAATATATCTGATTCAGGTCCCATTTCTATACCTTCCATGCATATCTGCATTTAGCCAAGCACTAAACCTCTTTCCCTTAAAATGAAGACCATTTTAAAATGACATGCTGCAAAGATGTCCTGCCCTGCCTATTAAGATCTTATTGCAGCAATACAATCTTATTATTGCTTCCAGCCATTTCCACTGCTTATCATTTCAGAGCTAAAGTGCTTTGCCTCTCCAAAATCATTCCTTGCAAAGAAAGTCCCCAAGGCATTCAGCCTCATATTCCTTACTGTAGCTAAATGACAATGGAAGGTTTTCAGTCTGAGATTTAAAGGGGAAAAAATTTGCAGAATATTCCTTGTTATTTCCTTTTGGGGAAGAGATCAGATGGCAGAATGATTTAAAAAAAAAAAAGAAAAAGAAAAAAGGAAAATACCCAAGGAATAATAAAGTGAAGAGAGAGAAGAGAGGAGTGGTCAGGAAAGAAAAAGAAAAAGAAA